>BQNB010019466.1:44548-66802 GCA_026074375.1 Tanacetum coccineum | reverse complement strand
ATAATTCAGGGCATCCGTTTATGAACAACAAGTACATAATTACAATATAAGTCTGTGCATATCAATATTAACATAATCTTAGAAAGTCAGTAACATCAATTCTGCTGAATCATTCAACGAGTCAATGATGAAAAATTGGTGCATCACGGTATGAATTTAATGCATCACATTTATAAAATATCATTTAAGCATTTTATTAAACATACAAAGCTCGTTACACTAAAAAATGACAAATAGCAATTAGATAAGCAGCTGACGCATCACAATGTAAAATCAATGCATCACGGTTATGAATTTTCATTTATGCATTTTATCAAACACCTTGTGCGTCGTTCTTATAAACATGTTTCCAAATATATTTTTCCTCAAATTTGCTTTAAATTACTAACATATACACTGCATCATGTCACAAATTTATTAAAACTGATACATCTATGAAGAAACATGATGATTCCCAAATCAAAATTCATAAAACAAAACCCTAACTTATAACAAAAAATAATCAAAATAAAATAAACTCTAACATATCAGCTTTATGATTACCGAATCGAAACATATATCAGCTTTATGTTTTATCTTAAATAACAAAACTAATAAAAATTTAATAGAAATAAGTTAAGGAACTTACTTTATTCAATGATTTGAGAATTAAGACGAGATGATTTAGTGAATATGAACAGATAATCAAAACGAGATCGGAAGCAGAGGATTTCGTGTCGATGGTATGATCAGAGAAAAAAAGAAAAGAAGAAAATGAAAAAAATTAGGCATTTTATATGGTTAGGGAAAAAGTGTTAATTTACAAAATTTTCCCTTAAAATATAAAGGAAGTTACAATTAGGTCCCTGTAGTTTGGATGAAAAAATGGGAGGGGAGGAAGGCTAGATCCAACGATTGTAAAGTGGTTTTCTAGGTTTTCTACCGAGATGAGGTTTTCTCATGATCCCATCTCTGTGGATGACATCATTGTTAAAGGTAATAATAAGGGCACTATCGATAATATACTTTTGTATTAAAAGATCTCAGGCCACTTAACTACTTCTTGGGTATTGAAATTGTTCCGTATGTGTCTCCTATCTCAAAAGAAGTATATTTTATAGCTATTACAAAGTGCTGGTCTTTCTAACTATAATCCTGTTCTTCTCCCGTGGTTACCTCGAGCTCACTCAGTTTAGATGACAGTACCGCTTTCTCAAATCCAGTAACATATCGACAAGTAGTGGGTTCTTTACAATATGTTACCCTATCTTGACCTGACATAGCTTTTGTTGTTAACAAGGTATGTCAATATATGCATGATTTGACTGAGAATACAGATTTTACGTTATCTTCATGGTATGGTTGAACATGGTATGCTCATACGTCATTCTAGTGGTTCTACCCTTCAAGGTTTTACTGACGTGCTATGGAAAGGTAATCACAATACTTCTCTTGAAGTTTTCTCATATGCTAATGGGCTGGAGATTTTCTATATATCTTGGTTCAAACCTTACATCTTGGACCGCTCATAAACAACCTATGATTTCACGTTCCTCTACAGAGCTGAATACAAGGCTCTTGCTGACACTGTTGCTGATCTCACATGGCTTCAAGCACTTCTTAATGAGCTTGGAATTAATTCATCTTCAACTCCTATACTATGGTGTGACCATCTTTGTGCCTTCTGAGCCGTCGGGTACTAGGACGGTTTCATCCCATTCTCCAGTTTTATTGGATTTTCTGCACCATTGTCACCTCGATCATCACTCTACTCATGTTTCACTAACCACCCCTCCCCCCCCCTCCTTTAACCCACCCCCACTCTTTCACCCACCTGAGTTTTCTTTCCACCGTTAGGGACCCGTAAGTAGGCCAGCATACTCAGCCGACCTTTATCCCTGGGCTGCAGCCCGCACTAGCGAAGGCAGGGGCTGCTTGTCCCATCTTCTTTTCGTAAGAGGTAATTCAGATCCTCTGACAAAGGACATCACCAATCTCTTCTCTGACCCTTCCGGTGCGGAAGAGATATAGAGGTACATCTGAGCTCATATTAGATACTGATAGTGAGGGGGACGAGTTAGGGGAGGAGGATATTGAGGAGGATGAGTAGGATAAGAATTCGAATGCGGATGACGAGATAGAAAGTCATGGTTTAGATGATGAGGGTCATGGTTTAGGTGATGAGGATCATGGTTTAGATGATGAGAGTCAGGGTTTAGAGGACGAGGGACTTGGTTTAGAGGAGGAGGAGGCTGCACCTGAGGGTCAGCAGCAGGCAGTTCTGGTTGTTGATACAGCCGTGAGCGAGCCTTTAGGTCTGGGAAAATAATTACGGCGGCGGATATGCCGTCGTGCCCTTGATGTCGATTTAAGGAGATAGCAGCTTAGTAGTATGGGGTTTGGGCGGAGCTCTAGGTCTGTACCAGAGCAGGAGGGAGTAGAGAGGATATTTGCGTTTAGATAGCCCACCCTTGTTACATGGGTAGATCTCGAGGATGACAGAGTTTACACCGACATTCTAGCTTTGCACCACCACCTGCACCTGTTCAGACACCGCCATCTCCTGAGTGATCACTTGGTCCCTTACCAGTTTCATCATCATCCCCTGTAGTTCCATCACCCATAGCTTCGCCAGTGGCTACCCCGACAGCCACCATATCGGTAGATGAGGATTAGTTTTTAGAGGTAGGGGTGCAGTTAGAGCTTTATGAAAGCATACTCCATGATCACACTCAGCGTTTGGATGTGCTATCACCTACTTTGTTTGTAGATATTGATAGAGATGTGAGGGAGTTGTATACTAGGTCAGGAGCGGTGAGAGATGAGATCTTTTCACAAAGGTACAGGTTTAGGAGTTTGGAGCGGGAGCAAGAGAGAGCCACAGTGACTTTTAGAGCTTTGTGGAGGCTAGTGTTGGCATTGGAGGCATGGGCAGGGCGTGTTGACACCGGTTGGCAGATATGTCACGGGATAGGTATGATGACCATAGATTGATTCATGACATGTTAGTGCAGCAGGCTGCTATGCAGTGTGAGCTTTAGGAGATGAAAGGTCGTGTTCCTGCTTTACAGCAGGAGAGGGGCCGTAGAGAGCCATAGATGGTATGAGATTGGTTAGGATTTTGTACGCCACTAAACCGTGTAGCTTTGGTTAGTGTTAGATTTGAACTGAGCAGTCTCAGTGGCAGTAGTTATGAACTGATTAGTATCAATCAGTAGTGGATTCTTATCGAAATCATGGATATGATAGTAGTAGGGTGATTATGTACGGAAATTGAAAATCAATGGATGGTAGTACATTTTATTACATGAGTCGATACGTTCGATACCTGAGTACGTCGTTGTCTATACCGGTTAGTGACGTGGTTCGTCACTCACCTCGGATAGGATTTTCTATACTATGTGGAACTTGAAAAAGATTCAAATGACATAACAAACATTTGTGTTGGAAGAACGCGGAGTTAGGTAAAACCCTGTGTAGTCGCAAAGAGACATGGAGGTGATAGTAGTAAGCTAAGTTGGAATCTGATTTTGATCATAGCGTGACCCTCATGAATTTTCTAAATTCTCTGTCGGTTGGAACCCACAGTACCTGAGGCAAGTAGTATACACTTGCGAGAGTCTAGACTTGTGATAGGCAAACCTTAGATGATCTTGAAAGAGTAGTGCAAAAGTAGTGATGTGTGGGACACATACCTCTTGGAGGACTGAACTCACCAAATAGAACAACCGAGGGATTAGATGCCGTCAAATGTTCTAAGAATTTGTTGACACATCGAAGACTGGATCATATCCGGACACCCGACCAATATGTGACCTGAAGGTTAGGAAGGACTATTAAGTTGAGGAGATAGTAAGAATGACTATTATGTTGTGCGAGATTAGATCTGGATAGATCATGAGGAAGTGTAAGAGCTAGATATCTGAACTAGGTCTTTAGGGGAATCAAAAGAAACCCCACTTGAAGGGACCAGATTGATAGAGGACTAGTGTGTTGAGTTGATGAATGGAATTTTTCCTGTTGATGATAGTAATTGAGAATTTGAGTTGAATTTTGGGGGCGGAATTCCTTTAAGGGGGTTAGACTGTGGTAACCGGTAACTTTTCCTAGGTTAAGTATTATAAAATATGGTGGTTTATATAGGAGTCTTTCGACCTTGTCAGTTTTCTTAGAGAAAGCTGAAAAGTTGACTTCGGTTGACTTAGTTTGCGTAAAATGGTTACGGTTTAACCGGGTGTTAAGAGACTTGAGTTCCATAAGTGAATCACTTCTGATTCATTTCTCCGTATCAGAGTGTTTAGATTGTCATTTTAATGCGTTTCGGGAAGATTTCTAGCGTTCCGCGAGAATCGTCACGCAGCGCGTACCGGTACGACAGTTAATTTGGGAATGAGTTTAAGTAGCTTTGGAAGGGCGTTAAATGAATTAAATGGTTAATTAAATTCATATGATAAAATAATTTGGTCTAAGTACGTGAAACATGGAGGTGTGAGTTAAAGATTATCAGAAAACAGGCATTTTCGTGAAATTCGGTAAAAGACCGTAACGGTTGTAAAAGTAAAATTTTTGGGTGAAACTAAGGTGACAAGTCATTTTTGAAAGTTTGGAATGCTTTTAAAATTTATGTGAAAAGGTCTCGGTTAATTTTGGACTGAAACTCGTATTTGGGCTCCGACACGTCAAATAGTGATCAAAATGAATTTTGGGAAGTTTGGTTTGGAAATAGGTCGTGTAAATGACCCAGGTTCTTGGAAAAACATTTTTAAACGCAATAAAAATACTAACCTCAGGTAACATTTTAAGTTAGCAAGATTTGAGTTTTTAGGGAACCCGACACAAAAACGAGACACCTCGGGGCACCTAGGATTCCTAACCGGTTAAGGGACAAGAGGGGAGACACAAAGGCTTTTTTTTAGCTTAGTTGTTTTTGCATGGTACATTTAAGTTTTGTCTCAACCTCAAACCATCATTCATGCATCCATTTTGAAATCAAACACAAAAAAATATTCTTCTCTCTTTCTTTTTGGGTTTTAGACGAGCACACCAAGTCAAGAAACACAACATTTTCAAGGTCTAGCAAGAACACGGGTTAATAATCAATAGTGGGTTGATATTAGATAGTCTCGGGTTGTATAAAATGATTTGGGTTGTCTTCTTCGCGTCAAACCCGAACCAAGAACCTTCAAACTTGTAAGTTTTCTAAGTTTAAAATTTTGTTGTTTTGTTGTGTTCATATTGGTAACCTAATGCTAGTTGTATAAGTTGATCGTCGTAAAAATCGAATCTTGAAAACGAAATATGAAAAAGGTGCGTTTGGGGTCGTCGTGAGCAAAGGGAAAAGAAAAAGGGATTTGACACTTTAAATTTTGGTTGTTGTGATAATTTTATTTTTAGATTTAGAAGCTTATTTAGGGTTTATTTTTGTATTTTACTTAAAAATAAGCTAGAAAGGCTTATTTGGTTTTGGGTTGTTCCGGTTTGGGCTCGGCCTAACCGATTGGGCTTGTGTTAGTCTCAGTCCGACAAGAAGAAAAGGCTCGGCCCATTTGTTTTGGCTTATTGGGTTGTGGCTTATTTCGGTTTGGGCTTGTTTCGGTCTCGGCTTATTTTGAGTACGAGCTTATTTTGCTTCGGGCTTATTTTATTTTGGTTATATGAGCTTATAGCTCATTTGTTTTCGGCTTATATTTCGAGCTTATGGCTTATCTATGTTTCGGCTTATATTTCGAGCTTATGGCTTATTTATGTTTCGGCTTATAGCTTATTTTGAGTTCAACTTAGTTGGTTTTGGCTTATATCGGTCTCGGCTTATTTAGGTTTGGCTTATATTGATTTCGGCTTATATATGGACTTATGACTTATTTTGTTTTTGGCTTATATTTGGGCTTATGGCTTATTGGGCTTTGGCCCCTTTTAATTCGGCTTATTGGACTTACATAAAGTTTGGGCTTTTGAAATGGTTTGGGCTATTATAAAAAGGATATGGACTTTGTCTTAACGATCGGGCTAAATATAAAAACCTTAATGGGCCATAAGGCCCAATGACTAGTAAATAGACTAATGGACTCAAATAGAAATTTGAGATGGCTACATTAGGCTTAACAAGAGTTAATGGGCCAACTTTAGGCTTTCGAGCCCAAGAGGGAAAAAATAAAAGGTTTGGATTTCTAAGAACGAATCAATGGATTAATAATACTCACGGAAGAAGAAAATGATTTAAATTGAACGATTTTTGTCATGTTTGGATAAACGCGTTAAAAGTATGAACTTTTTGGCATTTTGTCGGATTTTTTTAGAAAATTGTGGAAAATATCGAAATGTAAGGTTGGAAAACCATGGGAACCTTTTTCAAACAAACGGGTCATGACAAAACTTTTGTGAAATGTGTCACACTTGGGAATAATGTGGAATAATTATTTTGTGTCAACTCGACTAAAGGACAAAAAGGGTGACTTTTGTAAATATTAAGTGTTAAGGGTTAACGATTGCACATGGACGTACAGAGATGATAAAGATTTTATACTTACCCCGTTAAGCCAGATAAAGAGACGAAAATAATAAAATATTATTATTTTATATATATGTATATATTTATATATATACTTTAACGTTGCGAAAATATCTATTCGTTTATTTTCGATCTTTGAACTTTCACTTATTTCTTGTCAGATTCTCTTGGACCATTTGGTCAGTTGTTTCGTTTTCATTATTGGCTATGTTTTGAGTATTCTGTGTCGAAGTTGCACTGCTCAAGTGCATTGAGTCGTTTTTGCGTAATTACCACACAACCATGTTACCGGATAAAGGTTTTGAAATAAGGATAAAGGTTTTGTAATGGAACAAAGGTTTTGTAATGAAGATAAAGGCTTTATAATGAGAATCTTGGTGTGAGTTAAAGACAAACGCTTGTACAATGAGGCAATTTTGTACAAAGTGTTAATAAGGTGAAATTAATGTTAGGTCGTAGGCCGGGTACCGTTGTTGCGTGTCGAAGGTTTATTCGGTGCATTTAGTAGAGATTATTTGGTTCGTTGAGTAGAGATTATCTGTGCGGTTATTATCATCTGTTGAGGTGAGTTCTCGTAGCCCCATTTTTACTGTTTTTCCGTTGGGGGAAAATGATACTCAAATGTGTTTTGAACTGTGCGAAACATGGTTTTGTTTTTGGGATAATTTGTGTGCTTATGACTGCTATGTGAATATATGTAATGTGATTTTACTTGCATGTACTGTGTTTGGCATGGCAAGGGTTGTGGTTTACTTGCATGTACGCTGTTTTTACACTTCTTTATATATTTTATATTCTAATATATATTATATATATATTTAGTGTAATCGCAACGGATCAATAGTGCTCCAGCTGGTAGGCCCTTTAGGTGCGTAAGTGACATATCGGAGTTGCGGCTCCAAGAGTATTGGTATATGCTGGTTTTGGTGACTAGCGGGGATGCTAGGTCATCGAACATGATTAACGGGGATGTTAAGTCATGGGTTTGTTGCATATATTCACTGTCATATGGCACTATTGTCCACTGTTTAAATGATTGGAACAACAATTGGGTTTAAGGTCAAACCTACGAGCTCACAAACATTATTGTTGACGTTTTCGAGTATCATTTTCAGGTGTGACGTTACAAAGGTAAATGAGGAGTATTTGGGACCAAATATGAGTACATTTGGGAGTTTATTGAAAGACAACAGTTTGACTTTTTCAACGTTACGAAATTGTAAACTTTGTAAATAAACTTACGTAAAAAAATGTATGGTATGATCTTGTATATTGTGCAATGTGAATCATTATGTTGCATTCCTGTGTTTTCGCCGCTGACGGGATGTGACAAATGGTGTTCATATAGTCAAGCAGAAGGTTAACCAAGCTAGTATAAGTGGTCTTGAAGCTGATAAAGAGACATTCATGGAATTAGATGGTGACTTGTTCCAACTAGACATTGTAGTTGATTAGGAACATGATCCATACCATCATACTTATGATGTTCAAGACTTTGTAAACATGTTTGATGAGCTACATCAAGAAAATGATGATGTACTTTATGACAACAATGATCAAGAAGAGCCCGTTGTGATTCAAGATGTTGACGTAGAGGTTGTTGAAATGGATCATGTTGTGGAAGAGACTTAGGAGGCGAAAGCTGCAAATGGGGGTAGATGAAAGTGATATTCATCACGAAGAGGATGAGATACCACCAACTGAGCCAGAGGTGGACATGAATGACTTTCATTTTGAAGTTGAAACTATTGACTTTGATGATTTTTAATAGTAGCGAAGATGGTGGTGGTGACCAAAATGTGACCAATAGAAACAAGAGTTTGAAACAAATTAGAAGAGAATACAACGGGAAATGTGACATTAGAGAGGGTGAGTTTTTTAAGCATGTACAAAGTTCTCGACCGTATAAGGTCTCCATTTTCCATGAGGCCTTAGAATTTTAAACATGGCGAGTGATTTAATCAACTTTAGGCTTAAGTTGGGTATGTTTGGCGAAATCGGTTTGGGCTGGGGTTGGGGCTTGTGTTAGGGCTGGGGCTTATATTATAAGCTAAAATTAAAATTTGTATTTTTTTTAAACTTGTTTGGCAAATGGGCTGGAGCTGGGGCTTATTATTGCAAAATTACTAAAAATAACATAATTAAATAAATTTTTGATATATGTTAGATATTTTTGTGGGTATATAAGTAATTTATGGTTCAAATGCCCCGGGCTAAAGTTTTTAACCGCTATTATGAGGCTTATTTTAAAAGCCCTTTCATAAGCCCGCGTGACAAACGAAACTTATTTTATAAGCCGAATTATTTTAAAAGCCAAGCCCCGATAAGCCTTTAAAAGCCCACAACCAAACACAGCCTAACTATGATAATACAATGTTCCAAAACGTAAGAAATAGTTGATTCCTTTTATTAATACATTAAAGTTTATATGATTTAGAATGAAAAAAAAGTTGAAACGGGAAATCTGGTAAAGTGACGAAGGGAGAAGATGATGTGCGGCCATTGTCACTTTTCACCCAAAGTCTATATTGTTTACACTTTTTATGGTTTAATAAAGGTTCGGAGGTGGTCAACACATAAATCTCGGCAAGTTTATTTATTTTTTATTTTATTTTGATATTCTTAAATACTTGTAATACAATTTATCATGGTTGTTAAGATTTTGATCCTAATCTTATGATCTTACGATTTTATGATACTGGAAAGCAAAAACGATCCGGATCCTACATAAGATCTTTGCATGCTTAAGATCTTATAGGATCCCGATCTTGACCATAGGATCTTAAGATCTACTCCGATCCGATCTTACTTTTTTTCGAACCACAAACTAAAATACTACAATTTTATGGGTTGTGTTTCGTAGAATTTAAAAAACAACATGTTAATCTTCTTAAACATTTATAATCATAATTTAGGACAACAATTCTATGAAACATTCATAAAATTGTGTTTATGATATATAATAACTTGTAGATTTGTATAATATTACAAAGACTATTAAGACAATGACATTATAGTAGGATCTTACGATCCCGATCCGACTTACAATCTCGATCTTGCAAAGACGAAAACAATCCTAGGTATGATCCGAAACTTAAAAACCTTGCAATTTATAATATTTATAAAAACTTCCTCATTATACATGTTAAAATATTTCATGTTCAAGAGTCGATCCTTTTTGTAGTTATCAAACAACGACATCAATATTTATAAAACGATTTTGTCAAATGCTTTGTGATTATAGCATAAGGCTCCGGAAATTTATAAGACGGCTTTGATGATGAAGTGTGATAAGGAAGAAGTAAGAGCCAAATATTATGGCATTGTTGTGAATTATGTAAAGCAGAAACATAGACCTCAGTAAGTCATGTCATCCTAACAAGATCACTTACATGAGGGATACCTATACCTACCTGCAATAACCGTGTATTAATGGGCTACTTTTTCTTCCATGTCGTCATCCCTGATATGGAAAAAATGAATGCATAGTTGATTGAGTTACAAAAGAGCTCGGTGAGCTAGGGTATCTGTCCGTCATTGTCACTTTTGGGTACCAATGGCGTCGTCTACCGGCGGATGCGTCATTGGCACTCCATTGATACCCTCGCCGGTGCAACCACATTGCATTTTTCGTAAGAAAAAATTTTCAAATTTTGATTATGGAGGAGCGCGTTATAACAGGCAAAATTCAAAAAATACCCGTGTTTTACCTATAAATACTCACTTTTATCAAACACATTACATATAATCAACTCAAATAAAAAAAACTACACTTTCGTATACACTCTCATATCTCCTTCAAAAAATGTCTCAACAAAGTTATGACTGGCTACTTAACAATCTTTTCAATACCTCTTCTTCGTCCTCTAATTCGAACTCCCCATCACCCACAACACCGTCATCCGCCAATACGTTTTAATACCCCAGCCAAGTGTTTCAATACCCCGGTCATTCTTCTCAATATCCTGGCCATTCTACTCAATATCCCGGCCATTCTTCTCAATATCCCGCCCATTTGTCTCAAAACCCAACGCCTTCTTACCCACCATAATATGTAAACCTGACGCCATATTTTACACAACCGCCGTACACACCACCAATGAACCAAGATCAATATAATCAAATGGCGTACATACAATACCAACAACAAAAACAACAACAACAACAATTTAATCAAATGAATCTCAGTACTTCTTCACAACCACCACAACAACGTTTACGCGACACACCACCACACTCAACGACACAAGCTTCACAATCTGAGTCGTCTTCTGTCGGAAAAGGAAAAGTGACGAGAGGCAAAAGAAGAAAACCCCGATCAAAGAAAACCGACATCATACATGCCCGGTGGACACAAGAAGAAGAAAAACTTTTGGCCGAAACGTACGTACAAATTTCGGAAAACCCAAGTATCGGCGTTGACCAAACTAATAAGACGTTTTTGGGTAAAGTTGTTAGTGAATACAACCGTCAAGCAACCTTCCAACGTACAAAGGATATGATTACGGGAAAGTGAACAACTTTGACACGTGATTGCAACAACTTCACCGGGATTGTCGAGGAACATGCACGGTTGAGTGGTGAAAACGACTCAACGTGGCTTGCTCGTTGTTACAAGACTTTTTTCGAAAATTATGGGTTTACATTTGTCCACTATGAAGTGTGGGATGTGTTGAAAAATTACCAATAATAGCGTGGTGTCAAAGCCGTTGTACACGGAAGACGTGTTCGTACCGCCGAAGACATTGAAGAGCCGAACGAGCTATTTCGAGGCGACACAATACCACGTCCTCCCGGCAAGTCAAGGCCTAGCAAGAGTCAAAAATCCGACGCGTCCTGATCCGCGGGATCATCTTCGACGGGAGGAGAAGTTTTCAAAGAAATGATCCATGAAGAATTAAGGATTGAACGTGAAAAAAATTGATATTCTCGATACACAAAAAAAAAGCTCGAGGAATTGAAGTTTCTTAATTGAGTTAATTGCATAAATGGTCCCTGTGGTCTGTCGGGTTTAACGAAAAAGGTCCCTAAACTTTTTTTTTCCCGGATCCTGTCCCCAACGTTTTCACCCGTATCGGGTTTAGTCCCTTGACCAACATTTTCCGTTTGTTTGACCGTTAATTGTTGGTTTAGTTGGTATAAATGACATAAATACCCTCGTGCTTGTTTAGAAATTATCCATGTGGTTTCTTGTGTTTCAGAAATGGTCCCTGTAACAGTTAATTTCGAGAAATTTTTTAAAAAAAATTCGAATTTTTTTACATAAATTTAAAACATTTCGAGAATTTTTTTTAAAACATTTCGAGAAATTTTTTTTTAAAACATTTCAAAAAAATTTTTTACCGAAAATTTTAAATATTCTTACATAAATTTAAAAAAAAAAAATTCGAGAAATTTTTTTAAAAAAATTCGAATTTTTTTACATAAATTTAAAACATTTCGAGAAATTTTTTTTAAAAAAAATTCGAATTTTTTTTAAAACATTTCGAGAAATTTTTTTTAAAACATTTCAAAAAAAACACGAAAAATTTTAAATATCTTACATAAATTTTTAAAAAAAATTTTGAGATTTTTTTACATAAATTTAAAACATTCAGAATTTTTTTTATAAAAAAGTACAATGTTTTTTATAAAAAATTCGAATTTTTTAATAAACATTTCGAAAAAAATTTTTTTACCAGAAACTTTTAAATATTCTTACATAAAATTTAAAAAAAAAAAAGAATTTCAAGAATTTTTTAAAAAAAATTCGAATTTTTGTACTTAAATTAAAAAACATTTCGAGAAATTTTTTTTTGAAACTATGTTAATCAAAAATTTTTTACACGCGAAAATTTTTAAATAAATCTTACATAAATTTTAAAAAAAAAACTATCACACAGTAGATTAAAAGGTGAAATGTTTTTTTAAATGAAGGGACTAATAATTGATATCACATACACCACAGGGACACTATTTAATAAAGTTTATATGAATTAATGACAATATATTTGAAAATGAACCCAAATAACACATAAAGGCTTAAAGTACAACTGACGAAAATGTTGGTCCCGGGACAAACCCCTATACGGTGAACAACGTTTGGGACAAAAATCCGGAAATTAAAAGTGATGGACATTTTCCGGTAAACCCGACAGACCACAAGGACCATGGTAGGCAAGTAACTACTTAATTATATTTTATTACTGCGAGAGGATGATGGCCGGAAGATGCGGCTAATAATCGAAAACTCAAAGAAGAGATCACGAGCAAAATTATTTGGGCGTACAATCTTTTTTTATGATTTGTTGTATTCGTAGGTTTTCAACAAATGACAGTAATTTATTCTTGTCCAACACTCTTCGGTACATTGGAAAATATTTTCGCATATTTGTTAGTGTTTGTTTCGGATCGTATAGTAGTGGAGTACATTTTTTTCAGTGTACGTAAAGCCTTATATTCGAGTATTTTAGTTTATCAATGGTGTTACCAACATGAAAAAAATGACGAATAACATTGATTATAGGGTTTTTACTAAGGGGTGGGTGTTTTTATCTATTGATTGTTATTAGGAGGTGCCAGGTGCGTCTGAGTATACGAACATACCAATAAGCTTATTGTTGGTACTTAACTCTAATTGTCGTTAATTTTAAAAAAAAAAATATCGTAACTGAAATTAAGTTATAAGTTTATTCAATCAAGGTTGACTTATTAAGAAAAACAGTGAAAAATATGGAGATTAAATATTTTGGTAGTATCGGGGTTGTTGAACAATCTCAAGATGCCTAAACGAAGCTTTATAAACGAGGTCCAATTTATATAAAGTTTTATATCGAAAACATTGTGTTTGATTTGATTCTCGAAAATCAATATGTATAAAAATTTCATTTTTTATTAATAATGAGCCAATAAATCTATTCTGTTGTGAAACTTTTAATTGGTAGTTAACGTTATTAACATGTTATGTTTGAATTAAATTCTTTCGTTGCTGTACAAATTGGTTTACCCGAAATATAACATTATTATACAGCATATAAATATTAGTGAAAGATTTATATTAAAGAAAATCAATCGTGGAGTAACATTTTCACAAGCATATTATTTCTCCAAAACTCTAGTTTTCAAAAATATACGATAAATATTTCGTTAATAATTTAAAACAATTGCGTATAATAATACTTAATGAACTTTTGAAGGTTTAACACCACTACCTTTTTAAGTTGTTATCATGAACGATGATTTCATAATTCATTTTAAATAGGAAACTAAAAATACTTTCATACAATCTAAATTGATCAAATTTACTTTCTAGTGATGAAATAACTTGATATACTATCTATAAGATATAATCGGTTCTAAAAACCCCTTCGCCAATTTTTATAGTTTCATTGTCAGCAACGGCATCATATTTTCTGTTTCTACAAATAGCTCATTTTTCTTTCAAATTTTCGATCTACATTTATTTTTATTTAGCAATTTCTTTTGCGAAAACTATAGCATCTTTAAAAGCAACTTTTAATTAAAGTATAAGTAGATGAGAGGAAACCGGAGAGTGAACGTATATTTGTGGGTGTGAAAAAATAAATGTCGATTCATTAACGTAAATGATTATATAGTTCATGGGGCTTAATTTAACTTTTGCTTATTTTTAATGCAAAAATTGATTTTTTATATACTTAATATATTTGGCTTAAATATCTACTACTCGTAGGCTTGAAAAGTAGAAACAACAGAGACTTAAAACTTTAATTATTTAATATTTATCGGCTAATTGGTGTCATGAGCCAACGTCTGTCTAGCAGAGTTGGTCAGGGGCTCTTCCCCATGCGAGATGTCTCAAGTTCGAGTCTTCCCATCGTAGTTTTCTCCTGTAGACGAATGGAAGTGAGCTTCTACTAACTATATATGTACTAACCCAGCCGTTCTAAAAAAACCCAAAAAAATTAGTGTCATGAATAATCTGATCTATAAAGATGACTTTATATAGAAAAATCAGAGCCTTAAAAAATTGAGGCCTAAAGCCCTAGTACGTTTTACTTGCTTTACCTTTAAGCAAACGCTCGGTAGTATCCATGTGTTTTTTTTAGAAAAGTAATTTTTTCACAACCTATCTCACAATATATCTCAAAAATGTCTCTAGCGAAATTTGAACCCACAACCTCTAAATTGGTAGGAAACTTACATACCACTACACCAAAAGCCTTGGGGTATTCATGTGTATAAGAGTTAAGTACATTTTTGGTCCTTGTGGTTTGGTGCGAGTTCACTTTTGGTCCAAAATTCAAAAAAGGTTTGGTTTTGGTCCAAAAACATAGTTTCGGTCCACTTTTAGTCCAATCCCGTGAATTTGCACTAAAATTTTTGGACTAAAAGTGAAACGAAACTATGTCTTTTGGACCAAAAGTGTAACGAAACTATGTCTTTTAGACCAAAAGTGGAACGAAACTATGTGTTTTGGACCAAAACCAAACATTTTTTTATTTTTGGACCAAAAGTGAGAAAATGCACCAAACCACAAGGACCAAAAATGTACTTAACTCTGTGTATAATCTTTTGTAGTCTAGCTCAATCGACGTAATATTTTGCAAATACGATGATATATTAACACTGAAATTGTAGTGATCGAGCAGTACAATAATCTTTGTAAGCATCCAATAAATCATGACGTTTACTAACTTTCGGAAGAATTCCGACTAGGCGATTTGACAACACGAAGTCACTGAGTGCGTGTGTGTGTGTACAAATTGTCTAATTTCGCTTAATTATTGGATGACTTGAACAAAATGTCTTCTCCTAAAGAGATTTGTCCATCGCTGTTATTAGCTACGCCTAATAAAACTTCTTATCACTGGTTGTTGGTGTTTTGAGTTTTGCCATAGTGCTTCACGAAATTATGTTGTTTCGTGGCTTGTACTGTACTAGTTTATCTTGTATCTGTACCTGGGTGGGTTTTGTCTGATATAATGATCCCATTTCTAGAAAGAAAACAAACACTATATTCATCTTGTATTCTTGTCTCTTTAACAACGACTTTTTTCGTGAATTAAAGAGTTTTTGCATAAAAAAAAACAGCTATTAAAAATTTGCGTCAACAAATAGAGTAATTGTCTACAGTGAGGGAAATGCAGATATGCTCCCTCTGGTTTGCAAAAATTGTAGACTTACTTCCCAACTTCACGAAAAAGCAGGCGGTCTCCCCAGATTGAAACTTCCATTGCACTCGTGCTCCCTGACAGGGACCATTTCTGCAACACTTTTGTTTTACTTTTGTGCAGAAATGGTCCCTGTCAGGGAGCACGAGTGCAATGAAAGTTTCAATCTGGGGAGGCCGCCTGCACTTTCGTGAAGTTGGAGAGTAAGTCTGCAATTTTTGCAAACCACAGGGAGCATATTTGCATTTTTCTCTAATTTTTAATACGACCCCTTGTAATGTCTAAACTTATTTATCTCTCAAACCCGAAATTAAAATACTTAACATCGTTAGACACCAATTTTACTGGGCCCAAAACTAATTATGGGTTACAGTTTACTAGGTTTTGGTTCGAATTGCTTCTTCATTAGATTGTATTCATTATAAACGAGGTTCGTAACCGCATTGTCGCGAGACTATTTTTGCAACGGACCGATTACACTAAATATTATTTGTCAGTCGTTAAGACTCACATTACAACGATCCGATTTCCGTAAATATTTTAAACGAGTCGGAATTTAACCCACGCGTTGCGGTGGGGCTAATTTGTTAGGGCAGCGTGTTAAGCAAGTTACGTCTTAGTCCAAGGGCACGCTTATTTTCATATGTCTTTTAGATTTGACCTTACTTTTGACAAAATTACTAAAGCACACTACGAAAATGGTTACTTTCTACTCTAAATGCATTTTTCTAGATCTACTTCAAGGGCATACTATGAAAAATAAACACTCGAAATACAGTGTATTCTTTAAAAATAGAGAAAAATGCAAATATGCTCTCTGTGGTTTGCAAAAATTGCAGACTTACTCCCCAACTTCACGAAAGTGCAGGCGGCCTCCTCAGATTGAAACTTCCATTGCACTCGTGCTCCCTGACAGGGACCATTTCTGCACAAAAGTAAAACAAAAGTGTTGCAGAAATGGTCCCTGTCAGGGAGCACGAGTGCAATGGAAGTTTCAATCTGGGGAGGCCGCCTGCACTTTCGTGAAGTTGAGGAGTAAGTCTGCAATTTTTGCAAACCACAGGGAGCATATGTGCATTTCTTAAAAATATTACTAAACAGTGGCTATAAATCATGTAATAAGAAGAGTAAAAAAAGTATCCAATAATCACATACTTGTACAGGTAATTCAACAGCAAGTTCACCATTCCTTTTTTCTGACAATATAACCACAGCCTTGAATATCCTTGCATACAGCAATCTCCATTCAAGAGCCGCTCCCGAAATTTTTTCTCCACCAAATCAAATTCCCAATTTCATAATTTACTGTTCCGTTTCTTCAACTCCAAGATGAACAGATGGTAGTTTCTGAGGTACAAAATCCTTTCGATCTCCATGACCAATTGCTGCTCTTGGCCTATGCAATTCGAGTGTCATCAACCGTGGCTGCAAATAACCAACTGCAATCAAGTCTCGTACCCAGGCAGCTGCAAATTTCACATCTTTCTCAGTCCAAAATCCTTCTTCAACCATTGCATAGCACAGTTAGCTAACATGTTGCGAGATCAAAGTTTGATAGAACAAACCTTGTCAAGCCTATTTCGCGTCCTTCTATTTTGAAAAGTAAGAGCTCCTTGTATAGTAGTCACATCCCTGGAAATATAATAAAGTGGTCACTATTGACTGACTTTAGAAACACATTCATTGGTAAAATAAATAAAAGGAACTTACACGTTGGACGCATTTTCACCCTTTTATCCCCTCTAGGAGCATGACTATCGGTATTGACAAAATAAGGTCGCTACGTAAACCTATGTAACGAACCGACCCCGATGAGTGTGTACATTTTCTTATTGAGGAAATAGATCAGACTG
The DNA here is from genome assembly GCA_026074375.1 of Tanacetum coccineum. Taxonomy (NCBI): domain Eukaryota; kingdom Viridiplantae; phylum Streptophyta; class Magnoliopsida; order Asterales; family Asteraceae; genus Tanacetum; species Tanacetum coccineum. The sequence continues at coordinate 49,331 of BQNB010019466.1, read as the reverse complement.
CCACTCAATGATCTCTGGCAATCGTATTACTCATGCTGTTGCCAGAAACGTTTGTTGCAATAGGGTCACCAACTGCAAAACCTCAAAGACACAACAATCAATACATACGAACCTGTGTTAGAAAACACTAAGTGGTCAAAATAGCCGATACTTACATGAAGAGTGGCCTGAGTAACCAATACGTTCACTGGAAGCGATTTAGTGTTTCGGCGGCCGTAGGTCAGTATGGGAAACCGAGCCCAGATCTGCCGAACGTGTACATTGTTTTTTTAATGTGACATTCTCAACTGAAGTTTCAGTAGTAACCACATTTGACGGACGTTTTCTAACCGGCTCGTCACTCCCAGTTTCAACGGAAGAAACCTGTTGGCCAATTGTAGACACCAAAGGAAACTCCAATGGGCGTATACACTACCTTTTTGAGGACACATGTTGGTCTGAAGCCCCAAAACGCCCAATATCGGTTTCTCACAGAATTCGGACCTATCTACATTGAAAGCCTCTGTATTCCCCAATGAACCACTACCCTCGTACTAATACACTTAGGGAACAATTTTCTTTTAGTGTTCATCTCAGAAAACGAATTTCGTCACTAATTGGCTATTAGATTCCTATAGTGACTAATGCCTATATAGACTAACACATTTAGTAATAAACATGTGCAATTACTCAATAGACTAATATGGCAATAAGAATAAAGCACTACCTACATGCAAAGGGCATCGATAGATTATAGGAGACGAAAAACATAGTAAACATGTAAAAAAACGGCATTCTAACATGATATGGCACAAAAGGAATATCGAAACATAGACAGCATAAGCAACAAACATATGAAAGTCACATACCTTAACGAATACTGAAGATAATTATCGAGACTGAGTGGGTTAGATAGGTCGCGTCCCAGTGAGACACCGAGGCAAATTTGTCAATTGAGCTCCAACATTAACAAATGAGGTTCAGATCTACGAATACAGTAGCGAGACCAGACACCCGCCCGCCATGGCTGGTGTAACTACCTAGCCAAGATACGGGTATCAGTAAACTCGCATACTAAAGGTTAGAGTATCATCATCGCCAATAAAATTTAAGAGTAAACTGCAAAATACATCCTTGTGGTTTCATGTTTCTCACGAAATACATCCCTGATCGAAACTATTAGCAGTTTACACCACTCGTTAGGCAAACGTTTGCCGAAATACATCCCTCGTCACTAACTTCGTTAAATATCCAGTTTTTTGGGCCCCACTTCAGGGGTATTTTCGTCCTTTTCATGTTTCCCAAAATCATATAATCTCGAGTAAACTGCAAAATACATCCTTGTGGTTTCATATTTCTCACGGAATACATCCTTGTGGTAAGAAAAGGACGAAAATACCCCTGAAGTGGGGCCCAAAAAAAACTGGATATTTAACGAAGTTAGGGACGAGAGATGTATTTCGGCAAACGTTTGCCTAACGAGTGGTGTAAACTGCTAATAGTTTCGATCAGGGATGTATTTCGTGAGAAACATGAAACCACAAGGATGTATTTTGCAGTTTAATCTTGTGCAAATATGTTAACCTTATGATAAAAGGAAAATCCCCAAAAGCAAAAGACTGATGGAAAGGAAGAAGAGAAAAAAAAATTACCTTTTTGAAGATGAACTTGAAAGAGAAAAAAAAGAGCTAATGAGTATATATGTGGGTGAGAATGACAAGAGAAAAATAGCGGGAAGTGTTGGCGGGAAAAAAAGTAGAAGCTGAAAGAGAGAGCAAGGAATGAAACGAGTCATAGGTAGGCATAGTGGGTGCTATGGAGAATAGAACATATCCATCTTTGAATCCAATATATGAAAGTTGTACATTTTAACCAAACACTTGCAATCACTTTCATTATCATTCCCCCATTCCGATTTCATCCAACCAAACACACCATAAAACAAGTTGTTATTCTCTTGTGTTGAACACCCCATGGCGTTTGATTTCTTTGTTATCAAGTGGTTAATGGTAGCACTTATGACGTGATTCTTTGGCTTTAAGTTTCTTACACGTATCATACGTGACGTATGTATCATTCTATTTTTTTTGTTTACTATCGTGCCAATTAGTTTTTTATGTGTTTCTTCAGTTTGCATATTACTGTAACAATCTATAACACATAAATGAGTACACATCAATACTTTGTTTGACTTATTAATATAATGTTTCACAAGAGTAATGTTTGTTTGATCTGGCCAACACTTGTTGAAGCATAAACTCGTCGGGTTGGTCTTGATAACTCTCATGGTGCCGTTCGTCGTCATCCCGAGTCTTGAATAGCGCTACAAACAAAAAAGAACCGGTTAGAAGGGGACCCGAGGCCGGAGTCTCGGTAACCACCCTCCGACGGTCAAGTCAGAACCTTATTGTAAAGGGTTTAGCATAGCATCATGTGTATGATGTGTGTGTATGTGTAAGTATATAGAGATATAGTAGTAGTGAGTAGTCTTATAGATAAGATGATACTTCTTTTTTATTTATAGTGGCCTTGTATTGTTTTACCCACTGGACAATAAGATGTGAGACACCCTGTTATCCAATAGGTAATAACCAAGTTAGCTTACTGTTTAAGCAATCAAACTTACCGCTTTTAGACGGGTGTTGGTCTCTCACTTTGATTGAGACCTTATTCCTTTCCTCTTTGGTCATATGTATTTGCTATGTCCATCCCGGACTGACAGTCCAACTGCGAAAGGGAAGGAGTCCAACTGCGAAAGGGAAGGAGTCCAGTTGCGGAAGGGAGGGAGTCCAGCCACGTAAGGGAGAGAGTCCAGCCTCCGAAGGGAGAGAGTCAGCCGCGAAAGGGAAGGAGTCTAGCCGCGGAAGAGAATGAGTCCAGCCGCGGAAGGGAGGGAGTCCAGCCCATTCCGGACTATACATCTACACTATACAAGAATTGTTTCAACTCTTGTTAATGTTTTCAGCACGCCTGTGTGAATTCAGCTGATTATTTATTGATTGTCATCATGGATGCTAATTTTTTAAAGCTTCATAATTTTTATGTTTTAATTTAACTACTTTTACGAACAATGTTAAAACCGTATGCGTGAACTCTTATTCTTGAGCAACCTATGTGCGCGTAGAGTATCTCACCTGATGCTTTAGACGCTCATAGGCTGCTCAAGAATTGGTACACATCATAAAGCGCAGTTGAATGTCACACTCAAATTTTCAAATAAGTAATAAACGATTGGCTCAGATAAGAGCTCGAGGTTCTGAGGAAGCGTAAGTCTGTCATGGCTGAATACCTAATAGGTCGCCTAGCCAAATGACATACTTTCACACTTTTTTCTTGAAACCGCTCACATTCATCATCGCATGATCAAGGTATTATTGAATAATATTTCATCTTGGTTGTAGCCAACCAACGATCGAGGCTTATACAGAATGTCGCGACTACAACCTGAATTGGAGCATCTCTTCGTTATCCTCGTCGGACAATAGTTGTGGAAAATTCCTATAATTCAAGTTGGCTTTAACTAAAAATGATACATTTAGCAACACAAGCTTCCGCAAGGACGACAAGATATTTTGTATTCATAGTGACATAATATTAGGTGCATTGATTTCAATCATTTCTGAAGCATTATCACATGTAGGATTAATGTAAAATGTAGGATCCATGTAAGCGTAAAACTCCACCTTCTGAACACTCTTGAAAGTAATATCTAACCTCTTGTAACCATAGCCAAACTTCAACCTTAAGGTTTCTAAGAGAGAACTACGAGATAATATATTTTGAATCAAATTCTCATCTAATTTTACAAATGAAATAGACAACCTCATAAGTTTAACCTCAACTGTTGTGTAGCAATTTAAACTGAGTATTCTATATTAACCTTCCATGCATTTTTGAGAAACTATTCATCTTTAGTAATTTTAAACTAGCCAATGTAAAACATCTAGAAATAATCAACAACAATCCGTTGTAGTCTAGTTGGTTAGGATACTCGGCTCTCACCCGAGAGACCTGGGTTTAAGTACCGGCAACGGAATAATTTTTTTTTCTTTTTTTTAGTTTTATTTTATTTAATCAAAAGAATGTTTTAAGCTCTGGGTTGATCTGGCGGGTTGAACCGCTAATTTGATTTGAAAATGTTTTTGTAATTTGATTTTGACCGACGAATTTCCAGTTTTAAGATATTAATATGATCAGCGATAACATTCTTTTAGCTAAAAACTCGTGTAAAACATACATAGAGGTTGGCTGATAGTGTAGAGAATATGTGATGCTTTGGAAGTCGATGTGTAACACCCAATTTTCACGATTATATTATATAGTTAAAAGCTATTTTATACTAGTACATATTATCTTTTAACTAGAAGGACCTTAATGAAGTCCTTTCACGTAACGAAGTGACTAACGACGACTAACCTTGTATTGAAAGACGTGGCGGAAAAAAAGAGCTTTCACGTAACGAAATGACTAACGACGACTAAGCTTGCCAAATTAATGAAGTCTTAGATAAACCCTAATAAGATATGCCTTATTAGAAAATCTGTCTTGGTGTTAGAATTAATTAATAATCTAAGCCTGGAAATACTTTCAGGGACCTAACTTGTCTTTTTTCTATTCTTGGTTTTGTATGGTTTTGGCTAGTATTGAAATATTACTAAAGTCCGAGGACTGGATCTGCCAAAGTTAATGAGAGAGAGAGATCGATCGATCTCTCTCTCTCTCGGACCTGCCAAAGTTAATGAGAGATCTCTCTCTCTCTCTCTCTCTCTCTCTCTCTCTCTCTCTCTCTCTCTCTCTCTCTCTC
>BQNB010019466.1:0-42942 GCA_026074375.1 Tanacetum coccineum | reverse complement strand
AAGTTAGACATGTCTTCGAATTTTTACTTGGAACGTGAAATGAACCATCCTTCGTTCTTCTTGTGGAATATATATTGGTAGAGATGAGAAACTTTTCTTCAGTTCAGACCCAAATGTCATATTCATATTCTGTGATTGCGACATATTCCTTCGCTAGACCGAATGAATATTTAACTACCTTGAACTTCTTTATTTTTCATGTCAGTGGTTTCACATAGGGAACTCTAAGTAACTTGCATCTTCTCTCCTTGGATCTTTCTTCTTCTTCGTTAACATAGTAAGGAGGGTCTTTTTGAATCAAGTAGTCTTCTAAATACCCGATGTCATCATTGTTCTATCCCATAAGCTCGTGTTCATCAAACCATCCTTGTTTCCCTTGAGTATCATTATGATCCATAACTATTTAATAAACTTTATTGTAGGTCGTTCAATTAGAAGAGACATCGGTTTTAATGTAAGTAGTGTGCTCATAATCCTTCCATTCATCAATGGGCAAATCATGATCCCACTTATCGTCACTTAATTCTTCCATCACATTCATTGATTCATCCAAGATCTTTTTATTAATCAAAGCTTCCTCCTTTAATTCACTATCTTCGATCGTATCGTACCATTCATAATATTCATAGTGAATTGAATTTCCTTCATAAATGAATCCAGGTAAGTCTTAGTGTTGCAATATCTGTCCTCTTTCCAATTATAAGTAGGCCATATAGCTGTCCCATTTGTGAAGCGAAGTGGATTGCATTCATGACGGATATTACCAAGGGGTTCGGTCTATTCTCCATCTTTAGTCCATAGCTTCTCATTTACCCTTGGTATTCCATCATTCCACTAATAGATCCAATCATCCTTGTACTCTTCATATGTTTTAAATCCAGGTATATCTTTAGTTAGCACGTCAACATCGACTTGAGAAAGATAGTTAAACTCCTTGAATGCTTGACATAGAGGGGTTTCGAAGCGAAATATGATAATACAAATAATGCCTAAAAATGTTATTTATATTTTTCGACTCCTCTACGTTTTGAAGATGACAAATGTAAAAACGTCCACAATAAAAATAAATGTTTACGTGTTATTAATCGTAAATTTCCATTTCAACAAAAATTACTTAAGGTATGAATAAACAAATCATTAAACATGATTAGTGATCAATAAATTACATTTCTACAAAAGAATTTTTACAAAACTAAAAATATACAAAATATTTTTAGTAATAAAAGAAATGTTTTATTTAATTCTAAAATTTTGAAACTGGTTTTTCCCCCCAAAACAGAAGGCTCTATACCAGTTTCAACATTCCCCACTAAAAGACAAAAATAGGGTCTACCTAGGGGTAGCCCCCTGATAAGCAGGACGGCCCCCAGATATATTTGGGACCCCCACCAGGAGACGTTGCCATTTGCTGGCTATAAATACTACACTATTCTCTGCAGATTTTCACACCTCTTATCACGAATGGTTCAGTTCTCTTTCTCTCACTAAATCCTTCTTTCTCTCTCTAAATCTCTTGATCACTAACATATTTTAATCTTGTTTTCAAGTGATCTGATCCCATCTTCTTCCTTCTTCTATCCATCAAGTGAAAGAGAAGAACACTCGTATTCACCAAGAAACGAAGTGTTAGCGTTTAGTGATTTCTTCCATCTTCTTCTAAGATCTAAACCTCTATTTTATTGATCTTGTGTGGTTGTGTAAGATCATATAATGTATAAATCTGATAGTGTAGATTGTGTGTTGGTTAGTATTTTAGTCCTTAAAATACATTGGTGAAGTGGTAGATTGGCTCTAGCTAGGATTAGGACTCGACATTTAGCTTAGTGTCGAAAAACAACATAAGCGACGTGTAAATGGTTTTCTCCGCCTAAAGGGAGCTTGTTGACATAGTGAAATCTCAAGTCGGATACTCGGGGGGTGGAGTAGGGCGAATAAGAGCTTCGTAGCTGAACCACATTAAATCTTGGTGTTGTGGTTTGATCGTTCTTTCCCTTATCTCTTTTATTATGTTTTGCATATCTTTCATTGTTTATATTATGACTGTGAGTAGATAGATTTACTGTTGTTTCATATTGTTGGTTGATTTAAACATACAACTCGAATATAATTAATTTTGAAGCAAACTTTTAAAACGCCAATTATTTGGTAAGGTAATCTATGCAAAGACCACCACTTTTCGAAAGAGATAGTTTTACGTATTGGAAAAATAGATTCGAAACATATGTAAACTCAAAAGGTCTTGATCTTTGGCATGTTATTACCAATGGTGATTTTCAACCCATTCAAAATAATCCGGAAACCAAACTAAATGAGGTTATCCCTTTTGAAAATCAAAATGATGAGATTAAGAAAAGACTTGCAAAAAATAATAAAACTGTTAGGTTTAAGAAAAGTGTTTATTATTAAACGAATTGGTCTTTGTATAGTTTTGTTTTGTTTATAGTTTTATTAGTAATTATAATGTAATAAAGTCTAACTTGGTCAAAGTTAAGTAAAGTTGACCAAGGTTTGACTAGAATTAGGAAAATAGAATAGTAACAACAATAAGTATACATACCCATCTTGGGGGGGGGGGGTATTTATACAATACTTTATATTTTGTAACTTCACTTCTCCCTCCCATTTCTATTTTCCCTTTTTAATAAAAACTTTAAAAATGATGAAAAATACTCTATAGCTTCTCTCTTATCATTCTATAACTTTCGAATGATATCTACTATGCAAACATGACATATAACAAGTGGTATCTATCACCGATAGAGATCTAGTGTGTGTTTCGTAGATCAAATCAAGCTTAACCATTTCATTTTTCGATCAAGAAGCTTTCGTATTGAAGGATTAGTAGGTTTTGTAGAACGTTAAGTGTTAGATTTACAATTTGATGAGTTTTTGGAGCTTAAAACGCTGAAATGTAACTTTCGTTACTATTAATTTGTAGGTTTAATAACTAGTTTACGAAAAATACTTGCCTAGAATTGAATTTGATCAAAAAAACATGGATTTTTTAGCTTTCGTAATTCAAAAACTAGGTTTCGGTAACTGTTTTTAGGCGGGAAAGAGCTTTTGTAAGACAGTTTTTGAGCTTTCGTATCATAGTTGAGCTTTCGGTAACTGCTATACGTAAGTGTTTCTTAGCTTTCGTAACTACATCTAGCTTTCGTAAATCAGCTAATAACTTTCGTATCAAAGAACTTAGTCAATTTGAAAAGATAACATTCATACTATCATCTTAAACTGCTTAAAAATCAAATTGTTAGGTTTATAATTAGTTTCGTAGCTAAGAATTTACGAAAGTGGAAGGTTTCTTGGAATTTACAAAAGTAAGGGAAAATTTAGAATTTACGAAAGGTGGTTTCATATATTGGACCTTTCGGTAACTACTTGGTTTCGTAAACTGTGGAAGCTTTCGTATATTTGAGGTTTCATAAACTAGAGGTTTCATATCAAAAGATTGGTTTTGGTTTCGTATTTCAAGCTTTCGTAACACATGTTTCATATGAGAGGTTTCGTATCACAGTTTCATAACTGAAGGTTTCATATTTTAGAGGTTTCGTATTTCCAAGGGTTCATAGCAGAGGTTTCGTATTACACTGATTGAAACAGTTTCATACCATTGATGTTTTGTAAGTCTTTGTTTCGTAAACAGAGGTTTCATAACACAGCTTTCTTAATTGAAGGTTTCGTAATTTAGTTTTTCATATTGGAAGGTTTCGTATCTCAGTGTAAAAGGTTTCGTAACACAGACTTTGGGTTTCGTAACATTGATTAAGAGGTTTCGTACACATAGTTGGATTTCATAATACTGTTTCAAGAGGTTTCGTAACACAACCATTTAGTTTTGTAACACTGTTTCATAGGTTTCGTATCTCATAATTTGGGTTTCGTAACACAACTTAAGAGGTTTCCTATCTTCTATTTTTTGAAAATTTGAGCTTTCGTATAAAAACTTCTTGTTACCTAGACTTTCATAACAAATCAAGGTTTAGTTTCTTGAATGTGACATCATTGAAAGTGTTGTAATACAAAACAAAGTTGTAATTGCTCGTTGATTTCACAATTACAAGACTTTATCTCCAAAACGATCCGAATTTGCATTGTAATCATTTGAAACAACATGTCTGCTCAAATCAACAAACTCTAACTGATTCAGGAGCTAATGATAGACCTCCAATGCTTGAAAAAGGGATTCCATAAGAGAGTATGTTCATAAGGTTTCTGGATAATAAGCTCGAAGACAAGGAGCAGATTTAGCGGTTAATTGAGAAAGGACCTTATGAGAGGCCACTGATTATTGATCCAGATGATGACAAGAAGAAGATACTTGAACCATTGTCCAAAGTGACTGAGTCAAATAAGAAGCAATACATTGCTGATGTGAAAGTCATGAATTATCTTCTTCAAGCAATACCAAATGACATCTATAATTCAGTGGACGCTTGTAAAAATGCTAAGGAAATGTTGAAACAAATTAAAAGGTTGATGTTTGGTTCTGATGTTACTAATCACGTAAGACACTCATGACTCATGGATGAGTTTGACAAATTTGTAGCAAAGGAAGGAGAATTGCTAGAATCTCTATATGAGAGATTGACAACTCTTGTAAATATTATGTATCGTAACAATGTTCATCCTATTCTAGTGTCAATCAACACCAAGTTTCTCAATTGCTTGCAACCCGAGTAGAGTAAATATGTTACCATGGTTCGTCACGACCAAATGGGAGACACAGTTTCATATGATTAGTTGTATGATTCCTTAGTACAATTCGAACCATATGTTCAAGCATCCAAAGCAAAGAGAGCTATCAAGAATCATGACCCATTAGCCCTAATCGCTTATTCAAATGCTTCTTCATCACTGTCTCATGCAAATCCTTTTGATTCACATTCACCACAACCATACTATGTCACACATCCTTCATCATTTGTTGATTATGAAGAAGATTATGAAGGGGAGTTACAAGGGGATTCTCAAGAAGACAAGCTTACCACTATAATGATGTTATTAGCTTGAGCAATCACCCAAAAGTTCTCAACACCTACCAATAATCGTCTTTGTACTTCATCAAACACAAGAAATCAAGCTGTGATTTAGGATGGTAGAGTTGATATACAAACCAAGAATGTAGGATATGGTAGAAATGGTAACAAGAATGCAGGGAGAGAAAACAGGAATCAAGCATTTAATGCAGGAAATGGGAATGATGACATCAATCAGATTGTTCAGCGTGTTCCACGAACTGAGTCAAATTCAAGAAAGGAAAATGTTCAGTGTTATAACTGCCATGAAAAATGCCATTATGCCCGTGATTGTCCAAAACCAAGAGTTCGTGATGCAAAGTATTTCTGAGAACAAATGTTTTTAGTCATGAAAGATGAATCCGGAAGCAACCTCAATGATGAAGAGAATTATTTCATTCTCGATAATTCTTTCGGAGATGAAACATTGGAAGAGCTAACTGCTGCAGTAATCATGATGGGACAAATTCAACCAGCTAATGACAATGGTGTGCAAAAGCCAAACTATGATGTAAAGGCTATTAGCGAGGTAAATGCTCACACAAAATGATATCTAAAAGGGTTCATGAACACAAGAATCATGGAAAATGTAAAACTGTTATTAACATATCTAATGATGATCAAATTGATTCTAATATCATATTTGATGATACTTATGTAGAAAATAATGGTGGATCAGATAAACATGACTCAACTGCTCATGATCAATATCATGATGTTAAAATTTTGGCATGCAATGCTCTAAGAGAAGCTAAAAATAAAAAAATAATTAAATAATAAGCTTAAACAACAAAAATCAGTGCTACAAAAGGAGCTTGAGACGTGTAAAGAACGGGTCAAAACATTTGAGTCAAAAACAATTCAATGTATAAAATATAAAGAAACATGTGATGAATTAGAACGTGAAATAAGTGCTGATAAAGACACCATTGAGAGAATTTTGAAAGAAAATGACAAAATTAAAAGTGAATTTTTCAAAGTTGAAAATTAAAAACTAATAATTCAACATGAAACTCAGTTAGTCAAAAAGGCTTTCAAAGAACGAGAAGATCGATATCTTGAAGATATTGTTGATCTCAAGGAAAACTAAGTTCTCATGATAGAATTGTTTATAAAATAGGTCAATCAATTCAAGCACTTCACATGCTTGGAAAGACACCAAATCAAGTTATGATCCTTTTCTCAAAGCTGGGTTAGGTTACAAAAATCTCAAACGTCTCAAGAAAGCCATTGCAGCACAACCAAAAATGTATCATGGTGAAAAGCTTTATAGTATAAAATTAAAAATTGATTCAGCTGATTCTAAGGAAACGTTAGAAGACATGGAAGAAATTCGATTGAAAATGAGAAACAAAATGGTTCAACTAGATTATAACAAATAAACTGCTCTTTATGAAACATTTGTTCCTCAAAAAGAAGCTTTTGTTGATCAAACATATTTTTCAATTCCTTCTACTTCTTATATTTTTTCTGAGTCAAATGAAGTCAAAACGAATTCACAAATTCCTAAAATGCCAAAAGAGAGCAAATTGTTAAAAATGTTTGAAAAAATGGCTTTAGTGATTAATGCCTTACGGGGATCGAATTGATGTCACTCTTTTAGAAGATAGAAAAAGGAGATGGATGTCGAACAGTCAAAATTCTTTAACAGAGTTTTATGAAACTGATGTCATACCGATGTTAAAGACTTTGAAATAACTTAAACAAGAACTTATGGAGGAAGTACAGGAAATGTTAAATATTTTTGAATTAATGGAACAGAAAGTTAAGGAAAAATCTCCAATAGAACATATTTTTCAAACCAAAATTGATCGACTGTTGGAAGTATCCTTAACTAGAGAAATTTGAGATTGTGTGTTGATTTCTGTTGCAGAACAGAAAAATGAGTTGTTAGAAAATGAAATTGAGAAAATTTCAAGTGACTCCAAAGATATTCAAGCCAATTTACTCAAAAGAATCAAAATTCTTGAAAATGATTTTAAGCGATCACAAGCTCAAAGCATTGATTTTGAACTCAAACTACAACATCAAAAAGACAAAATGGCTTGTGATGTCTCTTGGAAGTCTAGATTGTCAACGTTGAATGATGAGAACGTGTTGCTAAAGAAAGAGAAAATATCAAACTTGAATATCAAAAGCTTTTTAATTCAATAAAAGCAAAACGGACTTAACATCAAAAAGAGCTTGATGAGTTAATTGAACATGTTAACCAAAAGACATATGCTTATGCTGATGTGTAGTCTCAAAATCAAGATCTTTTGATGATAATATCTAAACTCAAAGAATAAGATTAAAACCATTAAAAAGGGAAAGAATGTAAACATTAAGTTTGACAAATATGATACCTCGGGAACACTTCACTGTGTAACACCATTGCCTAAAAACATAGCAGTTAAGGCTAAGAAAGTGTCAAACACTAAGGTCAATGCAAATAGGTCAGAACCAGTCACTTCACGTTCTATATCAAAAAACGAGCAAAGTCAAAAACAAAGTGAGAATGTAATCACAAGAGGAATGTATAGAATCACAAAAACAAAGACACACATGCTGGTTTCTAAAGCTAACATACATGTTTCTAATTCTACATGTAGAAAGTTCTAATAGTGTTAGAAGACTACAGTCTAAGGACACTAAATTAAAGAATAGAGTCTTGAAGAATACTAATGTTAAGAGCTCATCTGCATATATTCAGAAGGTGTCAAGTAGTGTTAGGATAGATTCTAATAAGCGTGAAACAAAGAATTCAAATGAATGTTAATCAAATGCAAGTGTATTAAATACCAAGAATGTAACTGCTGTTAATGACGGTTCGAATCTTGTTTAAGTTTCTTGTGGTAAAAATGTGTTTTTGTTTTCTCATGAAAAAATTGTTGCTCGTTATGCTTTGTCTGTAGATTCTAAGGTAAACAAGCCTTATTCACTTCCCTCATAGCAGCAAAATCTAGGAATTTAGGAGCTACTTCTGTAGTTACAAAATCTAGATTTAGCATTGCTAAAACCCCAACAACAACAAATAAGGTATCTAGTGTGTCATCACTAACCCCTGATTCTAGTCAAAATAGGACACTTAGCAATTACATGAAAAACAAAATTACAACAAGTCAAAAGTGGCAGAAATGGTTTGAATATCAACCATGTTTTAATTGGACACCCAAAAGTAAAACTGCACAATCAACACCTAATGTGTCACAGAGTAGTACTAGTGTTCGAACAAAATCTAAAACATCGGTAACAACTCAGAAATGGGTTGCCAAATTATCCAATCCTCTATCTTCATTTGTTTTATGTGATGCAGGTGATCCAGCTCGTCCTTTGGATTATTGATAGCAGGTGCTCGAAGCATATGTCTGGCAATCTTCAACTGCTAAGAAATTTCATAGAGAAATTCATAGGAACAATCCGCTTCGAGAATGATCACTTTGCAGCAATCACTGGATATAGAGATTATGTTCAACGTAATCTCATGACATGTCATGTATACTATGTTGAAGGCCTAGAACACAACTTATTTTCGGTTGGACAATTTTGTGATGGAGATTTAGTAGTAGCCTTTCATTCAAACACTTGCTATGTTTGGAATATGGAGGGACTTGATTTGCTTACCGATTCTTGTGAATCCAATCTCTATACTATATCCATTTTTAAGTTAGCAGCCTCTTCTCCAGTATGCTTACTGTCCAAAGCCACATCAATAAAATCTTGGTTATGGCACCGTAGGCTTTCTCATTTGAATTTTGGTACCATTAATCAACTCACGTCAAAGATCTAGTTGATGGGCTTCCGAAATTTAAGTATGATAAAGATCACTTATGTTAAGCATGTGAGCAAGGTAAAAGCAAGATAGCTTCCTTTCCATCAAAATGGGGAGGGGGGGGGGGGGGGGTAGGTGGGGGGGGGGGGGGGGGGGGGGGGGGGGGGGGGTGGGTGGGGGGGGGGGGGGGGGGGGGGGGGGGGGGGGGTGGGGGGGGGGGGGTGGGGGGGGGGGGGAGGGTGGGGGGTGGGGGGGGGGGGGGGGGGAGGGGGGGGGTGGGGGGGGGAGGGGGTGGGGGGGGGGGAGGGGTGGGGGGGGGTGGGGGGGGGGGGGGGGGGGGGGGGGGGGGGGGCGGGGGGGGGTGGGGGGGGGGGGGGTGGGGGGGGAGGTGTGGGGGGGGGGGGGGGGGGGGGGGGGGGGGGGGTGGGGGGGGGTGGGGGGGGGGGGGGGGGGGTGTGGGGGGGGGGGGGGGGGGGGGGGGGGGGGGGGGGGGGGGGTGGGGGTTCGTGGGGGGGTCCGGGGGGGGGGTGGGGGGGGGGGGGGGGGGGGGGGGGGGGGGGGGGTGTGGGATAGGGGGGGTGTGGGTGGGGGGGGGGGGGGGGGGGGGGGGTGGGGTGGTGGGGGGGTGGGGGGGGGGAGGGGTGGGGGGGGGTGGGGTGGGGTGGGGGGGGGGGGGGGGGGAGGGGGGGGGGGGGGGGGGGGGGGGGGGCGGGGGGGGGGGTGGGGGGGGGTGGGGGGAGGGGGGGGGGGGGGGGAGGGGGGTGGGGGGGGGTGGGGGGGGGGGGGTGGGGGGGGGGGGGGGGGGGGGGGGGGGGTGGGGGGGGGGGGGGTGGGGGGGAGGTGGGGGGGGTGTGGGGGGGGTAGGGGGGGGGGGTGGGGGGGGGGGGGGGGGTGGGGGGGGGGGGGGAGGGGGGGGGAGGGGGGGGGGGGGGGGGGGGGGGGGGGGGGGGGGGGGAGGGGGTGGGGGGGGGGGGGGGGGGGGGGGTGGAGGGGGGGGGGGGGGGGGGGGGGGGGGTGGGAGGGGTGGGGGGGGGGGGGGGGGGGGGGGGGGGGGGGGGGGGGGGGGGGGGGGTGAGGGGGGGTTGGGTGGGGGGGGGGTGGGGTGGAGGGGGTTGGGGGATGGTGGGCGGGGAGGGGGTGGGGGGGGGTGGGGGGGGGGGGGGGGGGGGGGTGGGGGGTGGTGGGGGGTTGGGGTGGGGGGGGTGGGAGGGGTGGTGGGGGGGGGGGGGGGGGGGGGGGGGGGGGGGGGGGTGGGGGGGGGGGGGGGGGGGGGGGGGGGGGCGTGTGGGGGGGGGGGTGGGGAGGGGGGGGGGGGGGGGGGGGGGGGGTGGGGGGGGGGGGGCGGGGGGTGTGGGGGGGGGGGGGGGGGTGGGGGGGGGGGGGGGGGGGGGGGTGGGGGGGGGGGGGGGTGGGGGGGGGGGGTGGGGGGGGGTGAAAAACAAAAGTGCAACAAGTCAAAAGTGGCAGAAATGGTTTGAATATCAACCATGTTTCAATTGGACACCCAAAACCAAAAATAAACAATCAACACCTAGTGTGTCACATAGTAGTACTAGTGTTCGAACAAAATCCAAAACACCAGTAACAACTCAGAAATAGGTTGTCAAACTGTCCACTCCTCCATCTGCATTTGTTTTATGTGAGGCAGGTGATCCAGCTTGTCCTTTGGATTGTTGATAGCGGGTCCTCAAAGCATATGACTAGAAATCTTCAACTGCTAAGAAATTTCGCTTAAAAATTCATGGGAACTGTCCGCTTTGGGAATGATCACTTCATAGCAATTACTGGATATAGAGATTATGTTTAAGGTAATCTCATGATATGTCACGTATACTATGTTGAAGGCCTAGGACATAACTTATTTTTGGTTGGATAATTTTGTGATGGAGATTTAGAAGTAGCCTTTCGTTCAAACACTTGCTATGTTTAGAATTTGAAGGGTGTTGATTTGCTTACCGGTTCTCATGAATCTAATATCTACACTATCTCCATTTTTGAGTTGGTAGCTTCTTCTCTAGTATGCTTAATGTCCAAAGCCACATCAACAAAATATTGATTATGGCACCGCATGCTTTCTCATTTGAATTTTGGTACCATTAATCAACTCACGTCAAAAGATCTAGTTGATGGGCTTCCAAAATTTAAGTATGATAAAGATCACTTATTTTCAGCATGTGAGCAAGATAAAACCAAGAAAGCTTTCTTTCTATCAAAATTGGTTGCAAGCACAAAATCCAAACTTGAACTAATTCATATGGATTTGTGTGACCCAATGAGGGTAGAAAGTATCAATGGCAAGAAATATATTCTAGTGATCGTCGATGATTATTATCGATACCTGGGTATACTTTCTTCACATCAAATATGAGGCTCCAGATATGATCATCAATTTCATTAATCAAGTTCAACGATCTCTAAAGGCTCAAATTCTGAAGATCTAAACTGATAATGGAACTGAATTCAAGAATGAGAAATTACGGTTGTTTTATGCAAAACTAGACATTGTTCATCATACTTCAATTGCTCGAACGCCTCAACAAAATGATGTTGTTGAACATCGAAACCGTACACTTGTCGAGGCTGCATGCACAATGCTTATCTTTTCAATATCTCTATAATTTCTTTGGGCTAAAGCTATTGCTACTGCTTGCTTTACTTAGAATCACACTATTGTACACACTCGGTACAACAAGACTTTATATAAGTTGATTCAAGGGAGAAAACCCAATGTTTAATACTTTTATGTGTTTGGATCTCTTTGCTATCCTATAAATGATCGTGATGATTTTGGGAAAATGAAACCGAAGGCTAACATTGGAATCTTTATTAGACATTCTGAGTCATCAAGAGGTTTTCGTATTTACAACCGCCAAACCAAAAAGATTATGGAAACGATTCATATCAAATTTGATGAACTCGCAGCTATGGCTTCTAAATGCAACAATTCAGGACCCGGTCTAAACTGCTTGAATTTTCAAGATTCATCAGACGAAACAAATGAAATACCATTACAACAAGACTTGGATAAGTTGTTTGGTCCTCTGTATGAAGAATATTATACGCCGAGTACTTCCAAAGTGACAAATAATTCTGCAGCAAATACTCTTGATGTTGAAGATACTCCATCACCGTCTTCAATCATTGTTAAAGATAGTGAGGCTCCGCAAATAGTTACTTCTTCAGAAGAATCAATCACACAAGAATCATCAATTCCAGTCTTGAAAACTCATTTTGATGAATAACTTTAAGACGTTGTAGAACTTGATGGGAATACTATTATGTATTCTTTTGGAAATCCTGAGGTCGAAGATGCCGAGTCATCTTCAAACTATCAGGACCCATCAAATATGCATGAGTTCCATCAACAACATCGCTACACTAATACATGGACTAAGAATCATCCAATTGAATAAGTGATTGGTGCCCTTCAAAGCCAGTTCAAACAAGAAATAGACTTCGAACTGATGTAGAGTTATGTATGTACGCACTCATAGTGAGTCTTCTTGAACCCAAAAACATCAAGGAAGCTATGCTTGATCATAGCTGGATCGAATCAATGCAACATGAACTTAATCAGTTCAAACGTCTAGATTGTAACATTTCTCATTTTCGTGTCATTGTACGACTATATTAATGATCACTATTTATTTTAGTCCGATACGCGTTTACTTTTAATATTTACTTTTGAGCTAAACCGCGTAGACTAGAAATAATCAATGGATGTAAACGATCACCAAATAAATTAAGGTTTACATCAAACAAGTAAGGAATAATTATTTGAAGAATAATTATGTACTTTGCGTATTTTATTTTTATTGGTCACGTAAAAGGGTTACGTTTCGCCATAAAATACATTTAGACGCACCCCGGAAATACCTAGACTTACCTAGACTCAAACCAATACCCACTTTGAAAACCTAAACACAAAATTTAATCAAGTTTTGTGTTTATATCCCTCTAATGCCGAATGTGGGCAAGTAAACTTGTATAAAAATCGTCCTTGATGATTTGTTTACTAGCAAAATCTCTCTAATGAATCTTAAGGGTACATGTACATCACCTAAGTTATTAAAACATGTCCTAATGTCTCCTACTAGTTAATTATCCAAGGGATAATACCCACTTCTCTCCTTTTCCTCTCTTGATGCCGCGGTTAACCCTCACAAACACACAAACCCATAAGATCTCCTAGCTAAGCAAAAATCTTGTACAAATCCTCTCATTAATACTTGTACTTAGTGGTTTAATACAATACCATGAGTGAGTAACTAGCAAGTCTCGAAAACCACCTCCTAGGGCACGGTTTGGCTTGGTTTAGGACTAAAGGGTGTAACTAAGCTCACTTGCCTATAAATAACACTCCCTAACTCACATAATACAATTTTCACCAACCCTTAAACTCTCTCAAAGCTAAAACAATCACTTTACCCTCTAATCACTCGTCATTCACTAAAGCCGAACCATACACGACCCACTTTGATCACTAAGGATTTAAGAGAACCCTTAAGATCACGTATAAGGTTGTCGAGACTCTCACACGAGCTAGAGACTGGGAAAACGAGCTTTGAAGGCTTAGGGTATCACACGTTTTAAGTATAAGGTTTATCGGGTTGTCTCTCGATCCAAAACCAAGAGCTAGGGACTATTGTAAGTCATTCTAAGTCCTCTACGTTGGATCATACATACTCATATATCGTTACTTGACCTAGTTTTGCTATACTTCGATGTTTGAAACTCAAGGTTACGTAAACATGCAATGGTTCGAACCCAGGCATGGAGTTCACGCACACTTTCTTGTCACAAAACAACATTGTGTGGTGCCATACATAAGTAACTACACGTAAACTAGGGTTGTAATCGCGACATGAGGGCATGGAAACATATATTCGACAATAATGAACGTTGCATGTCGCAAGTCACGATTAGAAAAATGCTAGACGTGTTGTTTTAGTGCTAGACAAATATAACAAATCATAATAACACCCCGAACGGGCCTTAACGAGCCCCAACATAGCCCTAGCGAACTTAATTAATAATGCCGGCGGCTATTAACAACACTCGGTTGCTTAATCATAATTTGAAATGTTCATGTTGTTTCATATAGGGCCTTTACTCCATTATAAACCCAACCGAACCTTTAAAGGGCTTACTAGCCCATTTGCGAGCCCAATGTGAGCCACAAGCTCACGATAAGCTTTAACAGCTTATTGGTAAAGGTTTACGCAGCTTATCAAGCTAAAAAGGGCTTAATGGACTCAAATAAGGTTAATGGGCCAAGCCCTAACCCCTAGAACCCATTCGGGTGACTATCGGGCCTAGTAGGCCCAACAGAGAGCTTATTAGCTTATCAAATAAGCTAAATAAGCAAACCGACCTCCAAAGCGCTTATTAGACCTAAATGAACTTAACGGACCCTAATGGACCCAATAAAACCCTTTAAAACCTTACCGGGCCTTAACGGGCCCAAGACTGGCCCATTAGAGTTGCTTAATAGCTTCTTTGCTTATTTAGAATAAGCTGAAAAGGAAAACAGTTTGTTTCGGCATTCATGCCAAATTGGAAAAGCACTAGCAAAAGTCAAAACACTAAACACCTTCTCAGTTAAGTTATTTGGGCCCGAAAGCCCAAAAACTCGAAATAAGCTTCAATAAGCTCACCGACTTATATTAAGCTTAAACAGTCGAAAAAGAATATTGGCACGTGAGCTAATTTACGACATTTAGACCTAGTTGGGAAGCTATAACGATCATTAAAATTCTAAACGGAACCTTCACGGGCCCAATATGGCCCGTTAGAGCCTAAATAAGCTCGATAAGCTATTTTTCAACCGAAACACTTTTATATAACTATAAACGAGCTACAAAGAGAAATCTGCACTCTTGGGATATATTCGGAAGCTAAAATGGAATTTTCGCAAACCAAAGGACCAAAAGTGTAATTTCCGAAACATAAGGGGTTAGTTTTGTCAATATCGAAATTACAAAAACCCCCAGGACTGGTCTTTGCACCAATCTGAACTTAAAACCAAAACTGACATACATAAAACTTAGGGACTACGCAGTCAATTCCTGAAACAAAGGGTTTAAAGTATAAATAGGGTATATTGGTGTAACCAGAGGACTAAAAATGAAATATATTAGAAACTTAAGGGTATGTTAGTAAATCAAAAGTGAATGCACATGAAACACTTAGCAGCCGGTCGGACCTCGAGCTCATATCGGGGGTGGTTTGCAAATAAACGATGATTCATCCCGACGAAAAAAATAAGTATATTAATTACAACGATTATACGTTTCTCGAGAACCATCGAAATTATAAAAACAATGATCTTGTGCATCACCGGCACAAGTGATCACAGTATATATAAACTTAAAATGGGATTTAGTTTATACAGAAGGCGTTAGTTTAAAAATGTGAAACTAATACTGACCGAAACTTACTTAGGTATACTTACGTGTAATCACTATCTACTTGGAACGGTGTTATCATTCACGTAGAACTACGGCTAAGGTGAGTTCATAGCCCCATGCTTTACAATATTTAAAATGATGTTACATCCTTGGGGTTAGAACAGCTTTGTTTACAAACTAACGCAGTGTACAGTTTATGCATATATACTGTTTTGCCTAGTTACCATAACTCGTTTTATGTCCATGATCATGAACTGTAAATTGACATAATGTGATTGGAAGTACATATGTCGGCGCGCGGATGTTATGATAATCTATTAGGGATTGACGATCCCCGTTCGGGTGACTAGCTATCACTGGGAACGAACGCATACCATGTCGAATCTGGGATGTTGCAGGGTTAGCACATCATTCACGGACACCTGTTGGCAAATTTATATTTGCATTCATACATGTCTAGCTTCGGTGTCATGAGCTTAGGGAAACGTAATTACTTTTTATGATGTTTGCACATTTGTTGCGTAATCATAGCACTGGGAAATCTTAGCGGGTCCTACAATTGATTTTTTACATAACCGATGAATCACCAACTTTATGTTGACCGTTTTAAGCATGTATTTCGGGGGGTCAATAAGGCACGAGGTGCGATGATACATTGGGGATTCAATAATCAAGAGTCCAACTACTTATATACACTTTGGGACATTGTTATAAACCTAATCTTTATCTATTAATGCTTATGTAACAAACAAGTATTTTGTTAATCCAATGTATCTTTTTCAAACGACACGTTTAGTAGTCGTTCTCAGATCTTGTGCTATTGACCCAATAATGTAACGCCTCGGATATTCAACATTCCGCTGCATACTCAGATTTGAGGGTGTTACATAGATGTGAGGGAACGTTTTCCATTACCAGCAGGCAGGCATGCAATCAAGGTAAAATGGCTTTGGAAAAGCAAGACGGATTGATAACGCTCAAATATACATAAAATATCCCTCGTAAATATGTAAAATATCTGTGTAAATACATTAAATATCACATGTTTAGTTACTTATTTGTTTAATAATTGTTTCAGGATTGAAGATGACGAAAAGGACTTAAAACGCAAAGAAATATCAGTTAAAAGTTCTAACGAGCATTAAGGATGAATCTCGAAGAGGAATTAATGAAGAATTAAATGACATACGCCAAGTGCGGCGCATAAATTTAGAAGTACGGTGTACTTCAGAGTGGGGAAAATAAAATTAAATGTTGAGGCTAAGTACGGCGCACATTTTATAATGTGTGGCGCACTTCTGTCTGCAATAACTACAAATCATTATGAGGAGCATTGAATCATGGCTTTTCACTTGCCTATTTATATATATATATATATATATATATATATATATATAAGGCCAAACTACGCCGCACTTCCCTGAAGTGCGCCGCACTTTTGGACGGTTTCATCTATATACTTATAAAACAAAATTTTCACACTTCACAAAAACACATATTCTAAACCAAAACCGTCGGGTTTTAGCCAAAACTTGAAGAAAATTCAAAATCCAATCTGTCAAGTCAATAACCATGCCAAGGGTACGTAAATTTTGTTCTTAAAATTGTTTATTATTAATTAGTTTAAATCTATATACTTATTAGGGTTATATATATTTGAAATTGGGGATAAACAAATTTATGTCTATAATGTATAATTAATACTAAGAATCATGTTGCAAAAGAGAAATTGTAACCATTTAGTTAAATGCATCCTAAAAATAACATGTTTAATTTTTGCTAATCTGAGATTACTATTCAATTATATATTATTTAAAACTATTTACAGAAGATAAGAAGAAAATTAGAAATTGTTTTTAAACCCAGCAAGTACACCGGTTTTGTTTATAAAACCAGCACACTTAGTGAATAATGCAAGAAGTGCGATGCACTTCTTATGAAGTACGTCGTACTTTTCACCCAGAAAACAAACAAAACCTTTTAAACTTATACGAAAACTTGCCCATTGATGCTAATTCTTTCCTAACATGATTATACACTTTATTGTGATTTGTTTTTTATGTCTAGACTCTCGGTACTCACGATGATGAAGCCGAATCTTCATGATCCAAACGTTCCTGCCAACACGAGACCGTAGAGGAAGCAATGCTCCCTTGTGTTTACCACCTATTTCTGCTATGGGAAGGGTGTAACAGAGCTTCTAAGACCAGTTACAATACTAAACTTGCTCACTTGCTCTAGAAGCCAATTTACTCACCATGTATTGTGAATTGAGAAGTGCTAATAATATGGGTTGTGCCGAGGAGATTGAGAATATATTAAAGATTAAGGTGTATAAGGCAGATAGTCAAGAGGAGATTTTCAGTTCTGAAGCGTGGAGAAGAGCATTTGATATTAACGAGTCGATTTATACCGACCATTGCCATGAGTTTTACTCGACTTATGAATTTGATAAGGTGTGTGCTGACGATGTGTTGAGGACAAAAATGGTGATTAAATTTCAAGTTTGTGGTCGTGCTCATAGTTTGACTTTCCTAGAGTTCGCTTGACGTTTAGGTTTATATCACTCGGACGAGGTTAATGAAGAAGGATTCAATGTTTATTTCCAAGGAGGTTTGTGTAGTGATGACAATTTCAATGCTAAGGATTATTGGATAAGCATTAGTAGCACTGATGAGCTACATTTGTCTAGGAGCCTTGCCTTAACTATTCGAAGTCCTATTTTATGAGTGCTACAAAAGATGATCACATATGGCTTATGCCAAAGGACAACTGGGTACAATAAGCTGCAGATGAATGAACTATAGCTGATGAGTATGTTCGAGGCTAAACATTAGAATTGTTATGCAAATGTGGCTTGGCTAATGCCAAAATGGCTTAAGAGGAAAGGAATTGGAAGTCAGAAAGATAGCATGATCTATTGTGGGCACCTGATCATTAAGATATTGAAGAAGATGAGGGCGTTGACTGACGAGGTTTTTGAATAGTTTGAGTGCCCCAACTTACTATAGAGCTTTGGATACCACTACGCTTAGAGAGCTGATCGACTCTGCGGGTAGGTTGATTCCTGAGGTTCCAGCACTGGGAGTGCCACATGTTGCTATTCCTAGAGGCCTGAGACCATCTATGAAGGAATTATATGACTGGATGGGTTGCATAGAGATTCTTCAGGGAGCGATAGAGAGGATGGCTTATAGGCAGTCATATCACTAGGATAGGTATCATGGTGTGTTTAAGCATATGGCTGGAGTTTACTATGTTCCACTTTAGGGTGCTTATAACCCACCTGGTTATGATCAGCAATAGTATCAGCAGTATGAGCAGCAGCAGTAAGGAGGTGATGATGAGTAGTGTCATGTTGACACAAGTTAGTTTGAGTGGTCGCGTGTTTGGGTCACATTTCTAAAAAACAATTTCTAAAAACATTATTATTATTATGTGTGTAAATGCCTCTGTTGGCATATTTTAAACAATATTTTATATTATGTATTAGTACTTATGATACTTATTAATATTAATTAGGATTATTATTATTTATTTGCGCATTGTAGTATGTGTTTGTCATTATTATAGGGAAAAAGAGATGCATACGAAGTGATGATCAGAGACTACAACCGAGCTATATAAACAGATTCTACGAATTCAGTAAAATAATGGGAGTATTATTTTACTTTCCCACTTTATCTTTATCTATAATATTTCATGCATTAGGGACAATGCTCATATTAAGTATGGGGCAGATAAACTGGAAAAGTAAATTTTATAAAAAACACTCTTGTAAATTTTGAAAATATATAACATTTTATTGATCACCTACAAGCAAATCTGACTCTGAATTGAAAATATTGCTAGCATATACCCAATTACCTAAAGATTTGTGAGATTTAGATCTTAAGGAATTCAGGTATCCATTTTTGATACCTAAGATAATTGTAACCTTTAGCTTTCTCGAGTTAAAGTTTGAATGTAATTGCAAGTGTCTTATCTGTCATTACGGCTGTGTATTTGTAGTTTGTCGCCTTTTCTAGAGCATTGGTATCGGTTAAAGATTATAAGTATGTGACAGTGATTTATTAATTTTAGAACTTGTGCTTGAAATCTTTTCGAGACCACAGTAAGATCACGTTCGCATGGTATAGACATTTAACTAATTAAGAGGATATATAAAAATGCAAAAATATAAGATAAACATTGTCAAAAAGTTTTTTGATTCAGTTATCTAAAATTTTATCCATAAGTATTGATGCGCGTAAACGTTGGTATTGCTATTATAATGAAGTGCGAATGTTGCAAACTTCTAATTTCATTTGAAGTAGTATGCTTATCATAAGTATGAGGGAAAGCTAGTTTCCCTAAAGCCAAAGCAAAAAAAAAGAGAAAAAAAAGGAATAAGGCAAGAATAAGCCTAAAAGGAAGGAAAAGTTGGAATAATTACGGATAAGGTGGATTATAATTCTATTATAAAACCTTTTGATATATAAAAACTAAAAATACTTATATGTAACCTCTTTTGATGTTTATGTCTGGTGCTTACGCCATGTCAGTGAAGTTTAGTTTCTTGTACAAGCTTATGGTAGTTTAAATAATTCATGACTGAGCGTTTTAAGTGACTTACGTATACCACCTACTTTACTAAATTGAGCGAGTATGAATCTATACATATCTCTAAACTTCATGAGTTGCTTTGTCGCGTTATATATGCTTGTGATCAATAACTTCTTTAATCTTTAAACAAAGTGCTTTCGCTTTGATTGCTTGAGGTCAAGCAATAGCTAAGTATGGGGGGATTTAATAACGCTCAAAATATACATAAATATCCCTCGTAAATATGTAAAATATATGTGTAAATACATTAAATATTGCATGTTTAGATACTTATTTGTATAATAATTGTTTCAGGATCAAAGATAACGAAAAGGACTTAAAACGTACAGAAATATAAGTTAAAAGTGCTAACGAGCATTAAGGATGAATCTAGAAGAGGAATTATTGAAGATTTAAATGAAATACGCCAAGTGCGACGCACAAATTTGGTAGTGCGGCGTACTTCAGAGCGGGGAAAATAAAATTAAAGGTTGAGGCTAAGTACGACACACATTTTATAATGTGCGACGCACTTCCGCCTACAGTAACTACAAATCATTATGAGGAGCATTGAATCATGGCTTTTCACTTGCCTATTTCTGCCAACTGATACACCACCATTGTCTATAAAAGGAGGACGAATTTCAGTGTTCTATCATCTCATTCAATCAATCATCTCATTCACAAATAAGAAATAAAGATTTCTTTCTAGTGATAGTTTTATAAGAGTTTAAGATTTGGAGTGAACTCTTTTATAAGTTCATCCAATTATGGGTTATAACCGATTCAAGAAAGTGCTAGTGAGATTGTATTATGAAGCTATAAGCGTTTGTGACAGAATCGTTGATAGTTTTTAGGGTTACTTTGAATAAAGGAGTTTTGTTCTTAGCAATTTTTGTGAAATCAAATAGCTTCTGCTTTACAAGTTGGTATAATCTTGTTACCCTTCTGAATCATGATGTTTTCTGAGTTTGTTATGATTATTATGTGTTTCTTTGATCTTAATATGGAGTAGTACTATCATGTTTATTTGGGACTCATGAGGGAAATGTGGATTAAACTTGGATAACTAATAATTTTTGGTAAATAGTATATATGAACTTGATATTTATATACTTAGATCCTTGATCATCATTTTATCACCCATTGAGCTCGGATATAGGTCGAAAGACTCCGACTTTGTGTTTGATTTCGAGATGTTTGTCTATGACAACTAGGTATTGACTTTGTGAGGATTAGTCAATAAAATAATTATCATCCTAAGTATATAAATGTTAAACGCTCACCCTCATGTCTAACGAACTTGGTTGAGCAAGTTTATATTTATTATTTCCAAACGTGAATCGATCTTAAGGCATTTTTCATAATAAAGATTAAAGGCCGAAAGGATTCCTTATTATGCTAAATAATTAATCTTTTAAATAAACTACCCGTTCATTTATCTAATTATACTTAAATTCATGGACCCGTTATTATCTCAAGTTTATTCTTCATTACTTTTGTCTCCCAAATAAACATCTCTTTTATTATCTTGAAATCCATGTTACCATTTATCTTTAGATACATGACAAATCCCTTGGAACGACCTTTCTTATAATCACCAAAACAACTGACTTTTCTTATAATCACCAATCCCTTGGAACGACCTGGTCTTACCTGAAATATTACACTAAATACGTGGGTTATACTTTACTCGTGTGTTTCCATTTAATAACCGGTAATTTCAGTCTTATAAATTTAATGCTTTTGAAACACATCACGGATGCTGAAAACACAGTTATTAGGAACAAATCACGTCTCATTGCAAAGGGTTATAGTCAACATGAAGGGATATATTTTGATGATTCATTTGCTTGAGTCGCACGACTAGAAGTTGTTTACATATTCGTGGCTTACGTGGCTCACAAGAACTTTATAGTATACCAGATGGATGTGAAGACCGCATTCCTGAACGTTCTATTGAAAGAATAAGTTTTTGTTAGTCAGCCCGACAGATTCGTAGTTCCAGACTTTCCTAATCACGTTTATTATCTCAAGAAAGCTCTGTATGGTCTCAAACAAGCCCCTCGAGCATGGTATGACAAGCTTTCTTCCTTCTTGATTGAACACCATTTTACAAAAGGTATTGTTGATCCAACATTGTATACACAAAGACTCGGGGAGGACATTTTATTAGTTTAAATATATGTTGATGACATTATTTTTGGATCCACAAATCTAGTTTTCTCAAACAGATTTGCAAAACTAATGAAAGATAATTTTGAAATGCCAATGATGGGTGAGATGAAGTTCTTTCTAGGACTTCAGATTCATCAATCCCACCGTGGAATCTTCATAAACCAATCACAATACACTATAGAGCTTCTTAGGAAACACGAAATGGAATAATGTGATACTCTTACGAAACCAATGGCTACTGCCAAAATCGATGCATATTTACAGGGTACTCCAAGTGATCAAATTAAATACCGTAGTATGATTCAAGGACTCATGTATCTCGCTGCAAGTCGATCAGATATTTCATTTGCAACATTTGTATGTGCACGTTATCAGGCACACCCAACTAAGAAACACCCCAAAAAGGTCCAAAGGATCTTTCAATACCTCTGACAATCCATTAACAAGGGATTATGGTACTCAAAGGATTCTGGATTTGAGCTAGTTGCGTATTCAGATGCGGATTTAGCAGGGTGCCTTGATGATTATAAAAGCACATCTGGAGGACTCCAGTTTTTGGGAGACAAGCTAGTCAGCTGGTCGTCAAAAAAGTAGGATTGTACAGCCATGTCAACTGCGGAAGCTGAGTACATATATTTATCATCATGATGCGCATAAGTCATGTAAGACTGATGAACACCTTTTCGGGGGGACGGGGTTGATCAAACTAACATAGATATGTCATGGTTGTAGTAAGAGAAAGTAGAGAGAGGGTGGAGAAAATACTATGTGTTTATTAGCTTATGAATGAGAATGATACACAAATGATTTCACCAACACCCCTCAAGGAGAGCCATGAGGGGTATTTATATTAGAAAGAAAAAGCAAACTATTCCTATTTTACATAAATAACCCCTGCGTGATACACAATGTCCAAGACTAATCTAATTCACGTGTAAGATGCCAACTTTACAAAATAGTAAGGCTAACAATCTCCCTCCAAGATGGTGTCACACGTGAATTAGTTACAATGTTTCCTACAAGCAAAAATACAGTAAAATGATAAGAATGAAGTCCAGTATTCCTTGAGATTGTCTTCAATGACCTTGATATATTTGAATACTCCAGCTTTATTTCTTCGGCTTATAAACGAACATACAGTAACCTTAATACTGAGGATGACTTAGAAGTTTTGCTCTACCAAAGATCCTGATCTTTATTGGATTTCTGCACATAACTTCCTGACACGTCTTCAAAAGCTTTCTTCATACGCTTCTTGTCATCTCGATGTTTTTGAATTAGCTACATGTCTTGAAAAAGCTTCATTTTCTTGCACTTCTAGTCATGTCGAAGTTTTTTGAATTTGCTTCTCATTTCCAGCTCCCTCCCAAACAGACACCCCTAAGACTGATAAGAATTAACGCATTGGTCTTCTCAAAGACCTCCTTTCTCATTTAGGATACCCTGAGGGAAGGTATGATATCATCAACATCGTCTTACTTAAGAAGCATCCCAGACTTTTTTGAATTCACCTCAACCTAAAGTACACACTTTATCCCTTTTGCGAAGTCAAAACCATAGCAGCAAAATCAATTAAGATTCGAAAATGCACTTTTCTCCCTCCAAGAAAGTGCTGATATAAATTGCTACACCAAAGTCAACTATTTAAATTATATCACCAAAGTTAACTAAGTCCTGAGTGAAAGAAATTTATCCCGCTATGTAGTCGAAACTGTAATATCAAAACGGTAACATAAAAAATCAACTAAGTACCGGATGTACACAATTCTCCCTCTAGATGATGACTAAGGAATCATCCTACACATGTGTACATCATATATCAACTGGAACTGCTTACTTACCTTCAGATACCTGTGATTGCATAAGAAATACTCTGTGAGAAGATCTCAGAAAGGACTCTCTTTAAAAATTACTCTTGATCATCCCGATCTAAATCCTCTTATCTATTATGTAGGCTAATATTGATTATCACTGATGGAGACAACCCGATGAAACAAACCCGAGAATGAAGCAAAATACCAAGCTTGTGACTTAATCTTTTACTATCTGTGTGACGAAGAGCGGTGCAGAGGCAAATATCTAAGTACCATATACTCACCCAAAAGTATATAAAAATACAACACCTCTTGAAAAATTCTCAACTACATGACACATTGAGTACTATAATGTAACTCGTTAAAGTGGTAGCTATAACCCGTGAGTACTACAATGTAACTCCTTACATCTGGTATAACTAGATAAATCAAGTCTTCGTCACAAATCGTATATGCCCGAACAAGTCATCTTCGTTGTAAAGGTAGAAGTAATCAAAGAAGAAATAAGTACACTCCTCGAGAAATCCTACTTCAATCCCAAATAAGTAACATCGAACACGAACCCCGTAATCATAAAAATTAAATAATAACCATTAAGAGTGAAGGTAAATTTTTGATAAGGGTCGTTTTCAATGTAATGTATTGTGTTTGTTGTATTGTTGTTCGTGATACCCCTAGATCACCCCGTTTAGCCCAATATGTGTTTTTTAAACCCATATTATAATGTTTCTTATACCATTTACCTTAGCCAACCCTGTAGTCCTATTTTTTTCTTTATGTTTGAAATTATCTGGCTACCTAAGTCCAAGTTCGGATATGGGGTTTGAAGATTTTAGCACTTTCATTGAATACATATCATTATGATCATTGAAGACCCCCCGGTATTATTACTTTCGATATTGTTCATCTCAAGTGGGGGGATGTGTTATGTATTTATGATAGGAGTATTGTAAAAAAATGTGTGAATAAACTCCTTGTGTATGAATAGGTTGATTAACTGTTATAAAACCAACAAGTGATGAAGATGGTGCAACTATAAGCCATCTGTTGATTTTGAAGATTGGGCTAGTGTGCTCTGCAGGATCTCATTGTTACATTTGATGCTAGCCCATTATTCAGATATAATCAGGTTTTCGCTCTTGGACACTTGAACTATGGATGGACAGTAGCTGGTTATGACCACCTTAGATTATATTTGACTATTTGTTTTGTGTTTTATTTTAACAACAATTAAATGTGTATCCCATATCATCCTAAATCCATTTATGATGGTCCTAACCTTTAGCCTAGCTCGAGTTAATGAAAGAGCAATCACATGTGTATCTCTAGGATTTTTGGACAACATGTGTGGTTTGTCGCCTTTTTTAGATCAGTGGTATCAGAAAGAGTCCAACACCCGTTCAAACCTATGTGTGTCACCCATGTTGCCTTAAGAAATTATTTAGACCTTAACTCTAGCTGGTGTAGATTTGTGTGCTTTCCAAAATTATGATAGAATACATCAAGTGAATGCAATTGAGTGATCACCCCGAAAATGAAACACTTAGACTAGCGAGAGTTGAGTGATTTTGATCCCCTTTTTATGAGGTGTTCGGCTTTGATGTTTTATAGCATAGGTAAATTATGAATTCATTTCTCTGAGTTAAATTAGGGAAATCATTTTATGAATTATTCTAACAGTTCTACTTGAGGGCAAGTAGAAGTCAAGTGGGGGAATATTTGATAACATCAAATATTTAATACTTTTATATATCAAATTCCCGCGTTTTTTGCCTTGTTTTTATATGAATATGTACTTAATTCATTTATATTTCAGGTTTTGTTGAATTAAGGCATTAGAACGGAAAAGATGTGGAAAAACAGCATAAATAGGCAAAATACAACAAAAACCACAGTATGGAAGGATTACGGCGTAATGGGCACATGAGGTTACGCCGTAATTAAATATGATGACACGGGTAATTATGTTGATGAAGCATTACAGCGTAATTGGCCCGTAGTAGTTACGTCGTAATTAATCTTTGCCGAAAAGATTATTATGCTGACGAGGAGTTAAGGCGTAACCGTCTCCGCCGGTCACCGTAATTAGTTTGAGAGGGGAAATTCTAAAAAGGTGAAATGTCGCGTCAGAAGACTTACGGCGTAATGAGGCCGGTTTTGTTACGCCGTAACTATGACTCATCACAGGGACTACATGTGAACAATTTTATATACTTTTAAGGACTAAAGTATTTTTCGACAAGAACGACGGAGGATTAAACTTGGGCAAACTTAGGATATTTGCTATATAATAAATCACAAGGATTCAGAGTGAAAATAGAAAAGAATCTTAGGGGCCTAACTTGTACAAGATCCAAAGTATAACATGATTATAAATATAAGCCGACATATTCATTCAGTGGCATTCCATTCACCCCTTTTGGGGGCTACTGTAATGACGCAGCAAAAGAAAAAAAGAAGCAACAAAAGGGTTGGTTTGATCATGGGGGGGCGAAGCACCACATCATCATATTTAATTGGTTCATATTATATATTTTTCATCACTTTCATTAACCGATCAAGATTTGATTGTATGAAAATAATTTTTGGCTAAGCTTTGTTTATGTTATCTTTATTATAAATTAATTATCATTATAATTCATTAATTTCTTGTTAATTCTGGTTATCTGTTTGGTTATATTACCTTGATCATAAAAATGCCAAATATAATGCTCGCTTACCATAACCGATGGGACAAAATTCTGGTTACTATGACCAGTATGGCTAGGATTCGCGAGATAAGTGAGGATTAGATGATCATTCTATCCTACTTTCCCATTAGTAGAAGATTAAATCACTAATTAATTAAAAGTAATTATGATAACACTATTCTCCTTTCGATCGTACTCAGCTCGTTTCAATTATGTATTCTTATTCCCTAAACTCAAAACGTGACATTTTTAATCTCTTTCTAGTTTATTAGTAAATTGCCTCAAGTTAGATCACCATCACATAGCTCTTTGGGTGGACCTCGGACTTATCTCAAGTATACTGCACGCGACTGGGTACACACTGCTACATTGTAGTGTATTATGATCTTAGGTGTTCGCAAGTTTATAAAATGTAAAACCTGATTTATTAAATAAAAATACGCATCATCCTCCTAAGATAGGATTATAATCAACAATGAAGCTTTTACACCGAATTACCTGAATTAGCGAAATTTAAAATCGAAGAACCAGTTTATGGTGTAAACATGGGTTTTACAGTTACACCGAAGTTACCTCCTAAGTCTTGTCCTGAGGGAAACATTCCAACTTAATTACGAGTGCCTAGTACACTTCTTTCGATCTTTCCTTGTGTAAGAAACCTGCAAACATGAAAAAGAAAAAAAAAGAACTCAAACACACAAACCAACAAAATACGAAAATTGAAAATAAGACAAAAAGGATAAAGGACGGGTTGTCTCCTGACAAGCACTTTTCTTTATTATAGAGTCTTTAATTTAGACTCAAGCCGACTCTGCATCGCTTTTGGACCCCTTCATTCCTTGTTTATTTCTTCCATCAACCCAACCCTTATCATGGCAACATTGGAGATTATACTAGGCATCTCATCAATCACTACAACCTTAATTTTTGCATACCTTTTCTCTGGACTGACTGTATCTATAAATTTCAAATTTCTCGATAGTTAGGTTGTCGCGTCTTGCATTCATACCAAGTAGTCTTGCACAATCCTTCATATAAGCTTCATCTTTGGTGTCAATATAGCCACCGTAAGATGTAATTCTAAGTAATCCACAAGCAAAGTCAACTCATCATCGTCATCCAAGGCGTGGTGCGAGTACCAATTATCATACAAGCGATCCTAATTTAATTCCTGATTAATACCCTTTTTCATCACCGAAATTCTCCAGATCAAGATATCGGCCTTTATTCTTCTCAATTTGTTCCTTCCTGAACATTATTACGGGCTTAACCCTCCTCTCGGTATACTCTGTTCTGTCATTTTGTCCACCTTACCATGACTTACTCTTACCCAATCCTTGAAACTCATTCCTTCTTACGGAACATCAATTCTTTCATCATCATTCATGCATGTCCAATAATATTTCTTCTCTTCAATATTGGACAGTCATGGAGTCATCCTCCATCACATTCAACATTGTAAGGATCATAAGATGCCAAAGTTCGTATGATTCCCCACTTAGTGCCAAAAATTTCACCCGACCAATGTAGCTTCTTCTATTTAACTTGTGGTCAATGGAGTTGTTCCACTGCGTCTTTTGATATAGATTTCTCATTACTGATTCAATGTCCCATGGTTCTCCATGATCAAGAGTTGTCTCCTACTAAAATTTAACTATTCTTCTTAATTCTTTAATAAAAAAACTACATACAATAGACAACAATAGTTTGAACATCTGCCAGTCTTGTTGCTAAGAAACCTATATTTACAAGCATAGAATCGAGAATCAATTTTCAACAATTCACCATCCTATTTTGTACTGAATTATCCTAAGTGCACACACAACTGATTCGATAGGGGTCAGTGCTCATATGAAAATTATTCTTGAATTTAAAACACTAATGATATCATTTATCCTACTCTATGAAATTAGTTTTCTGAAGAACATCAGGCATTCCTAAATTCCTCGACCAATCTAATATGAATAAAGATCTACTGGGAATATAAACTTATCAATTTTAACGTAGCAGATTTTTCTACAATACCCCTGGGATGCTTTTTTTTCATGTGATCCAATTCCACAATCATATTAACACAAAGTTTTAGATTCCTAAAAACTTAATCTTTTATAACATGGAAGAGTGTCATGATACCCGATAATACTAGCATACTCAACAAACAAAAACCCGGCCAACAATCTAAACCATATACAAATTTTGGCCCATGATTTTATTTGATAAGACAAGGTTTGCCCATGATTTCCCGGCCCAATAACAAACAAATCGTGGCCCAAATCGAGTAGAAAGAAGAATAGCCCAAATATATTTGTGATAAACCCAGTCCATCACCAACTTATACCCTAATATGGAGATATATATAAGCACTAGATCCCTAATTATACTCATATTACATGCTAACCCTAATCACAGTTCTCATCCATCCGCCTTCATCCTCTGATACATGCACATCTCCCTCTCATGAAATCTCCATTGCGAATGAGTACCCCTATTTCCAAACCATAGGAAGTTATGCTAAATCTCTTTATCCTTTTTACTTTAGTGTCCATATAATCACACGAAAACCTCACATCATCAAATCCCTTTTTTTTATCTGCCCATCACCATCGAACCACCAAGGTGTCACGAATCAAGAAGTAATATGTCTTCAAGATCCTTTCATAAAGGGTCTCGGGTAGGTTAGTTTATTCATGTGATTGTTTTGACCGAAAGTAAAAAAGAAATAGGGCACTCTTGTCTTGTTCATTCTTTAAGATTTCAAAAAGTAATAGAGGCTATGCTTCTTAAAGATCTATGATGAGATTAAGTTTAACTAAAAAAATCTTAAAGATTGGGAATAAAAGTTGAACAAATCCAAGATCAATCTTAGATATGATTTATTGTATTTTTTTGAGTCTTGATGGTGTATTGGTGTATTAAGGTAGATGAAGAAGATGTTATATGTGACGATGGGATTAAGAGATTAGGTTAGTGGATATGTTGGTAATTGTTGAGGCTGTTGTAGATTGTTGTAGTTGATGGTTGTGTTGTTGTTTAAATCGAGTTTGTACTTCTTCTTCTTGTCCTTTTCATTTGGTTTAACTAACTCAGTCGTTGATTGAGTTGACCCTATCAACTCGGTAATTATCGAGTTGACTTGGTTTGACTCATGGTGAACTCAAACCGCAACATAAGTTGGATCAAACCGTAGGTTTATTTGTGGTCAAACCGCATGTATCTTGTGCTCAAACCGTATGTTGCTTGTGGTCAAATCGCACTTCTTTTTTTGCTCAAACCGCACATTTATGTGGTCAAACCACATAAAATGTGTCAAACTGAAACTTTTGAAAAACTTGTTTTTTGTCCTAAAAACGTAGATCTTGGTGTTGTTCGGTTGTCATAAAGACATCAACACAAAGTTTTACAACTCCATATGCAGTGTACCTAATCGTTGTAGTGTAGTATAGGCAAGACTCGGGGGATGTTATCGTTCTCTAGGGGAATAGGTTGGGAAGGCTCGATCAAGATCTAACAGAGGTCTACGGGGTTGATAGAAGATTCTTTTGTATTTTTATTTTATAGAAAGCAATAAAAATCATTGGTTTGATTAAACTAATAAAACTAAATATAATCTAATCTACTGGTGATAACTTTATAATAAAAAGAGGTATTTACTTAATCATGTACTAATCCTTAGATTGATTCTCCTAATCATGTTGCTTTGTCACACTTGTGATGATCTGTGTAAGTATTTCCTAAGTCATGAACGGATTACACGAACCCGTCGTCTATTTAATATTCCGTTAAGGCAACGCACAAGTAAGGTAGTATGAAGACTATTACAAGGCCCCTAAGAGTATATTAAATGAAATTAAAATATCTTAAGAGGGATCAACCATATTAGGGGTAAGGTAGTATGAAGACTATTACCGATGGTATCCTTTCTACACACTCGCATTTCCCTAGACGTCTATGCCAATTTAATATCTTATGGCTAGTTTTCTAAAGCCTAACGCGCACATCCATCACAAGAAGCAACATTAAAAGGATCTACAATCTAAGTTTCATACAATCATAAGTAAATACAAAGGAGGGTTTAGCCTAGCATGTTATAAAGAAAGCAAGAACATAAATCAATCAAACAACACATAGACATATTGAATGATTAAAGATAAACAATCTTACTTGATTAAAACATGGATTAAGGTTAGTTACAATAGGGTTTTGAGGCCCTAAAAATGGCCAAAAAGTTGCTAGAATGATTAGGGTTCGTCTCCTAAAAATACAAACTTGCACACTAAAAACCCTAAAATCGGTTTTCTATATATAAGAAAAGCGTCGCGACGCAACACCCTCTCCATGTGTGGAGAGGGTTTCTTTTATACCCTTGAGCCATAAGTGGCATGTGGGCTTTTCTACTTGGGCCGGGCTTGGCTAAACTTGGGCTTTGAGCCCGAAACACGGACAATATTAGATTACAATCCAAGCCCGTTGAACCCGACTAGCCTATTACTTTACAAGACCTAGTTTGACTTTATAAGACCGATAACATTCTTGTTTGACTTAATATAATTAAGGCTAACAATCTCCCCCAATGTTGAGGTCTCTTTCTTCAAACTCCTCCGTACCACCGATGACATTCTTGTAGGAGTTTGCTTTGTTTTGGTCTTGTCTTGTTTGTAATGGCTTTGTTCATTCATGCTTTGTGATCTTGATCTTGAGCCTTTATCTTTTTGACTTTGAGTTCTTGAGATCGTTATCTTGCATCATCTCCTTGACTTGAATCATCTTGATTTAACTTCCTTGATCATCTTGTGCTCTTGACCAACATGCTCATACTTGTTACATTCTTGTTTGACATATGTGATTATAAGTCTAACAATCTTCCCCAAATAGACTATTCTTTATTTGACTTTGAGGCTCTTTGATGGTGGGGAAGTTTAGAATCAACGATCTTGATGTTGAACGATTGACTTTGAAAGCATGAGTATGAGCATGTGGTTTATGAATCCGACTTCGCTGGAATGAGGCTGCAACACCATCGTCTAAACCTGAAATAAGACAGTTAGCAATAAAAGATGAATATGGCTTTGTCATTCATCTTGACTTCGGTTGCATTAACCTCCGGTTTCCCGTTTTATAGTATAAATACTATACCTGTGATCAGGTAGATTCAAAGAATCTCCTTGATAGGGTTTCCAGCTCAAAGCGTAGGATCTTCTAACACAGATGTATTAGATTCACCATGCTTGCTAGTTCTCATTACCGGAACGTCTCAAAGCAGACAACACAGTAAGAGTGAATCAGATAGTTACTATCTTTCTGATTTAGTCGTCAATTCATTTACTAGACCAAAATTGATATCCAGTTATCACAAGCTTGATTCATATAGAATCTTGCAAGTCACCTACCAAGAGCTTGTTTGATGTTTGGCTCAACAAGGATTTCCATCTTCCACTGTGAATACTAAAGTATCACTCGGATTCTGGGCAAGATCTCAAGGATAATACTAGTGACTCTTTGTTAACAACTGTGAACTTTATGGTGTTCAACAAGTGTATTTTAACATTGTTGTCCCTAAATGAATTTATACTTTGATCTCTTCTGGCTCTAGACTCGATGGTTACACTTTTGGTTTAGTAATCGGAGGCTGGAGCAGACTGCCACCTTTTCAATATTAACTAATCTCGGAGTGAGTGTTAATGGATACGTGTGTATCTCTGTGAAAATGAGACAAGTTTCTGTTGAGAGAAACCCGAATGACTGGGAAGGGTTGTGCATTGCATCACTAGGATCCATGACGACTTTCTTCAATATCAACAATCATCATTGTGATTTTGAAAGATTATGTATTGACCCGATGTCAGCCTAATTTTCGTGGAGGGCTGCATTATTTTCACCTTTATCCATACATTTCTTTTTTAATTCTTCAACCCCTTCAATGCTTACCAAGACGTCATTACTAACACCGTGATTGTTTGTGAATGTTTCCAGGTATACTTAATCTTAGTCGGCATTTTTCCCTTATTCACATTCATCTCCAATCATACCTAAGGACTGCTATTTCTAACTATGGAGTGTCCTTGGGTAGATCCCTCCGGTTCTGGTTGGATCGTAGGACTTATACCTAACCTAACCACCTTATGACTTCAGAATCGTCGTGAAATTAATAGGTTGTTGGGTATAGAGATCGAACCATAAAACCATTTTCTGACATTGTTATTTTCAAATACTGCGCGCTCGAGCTACACATAGTGGCCATCGATATTCGAATTGTTTTAGCACATGAAGGAAAGAGTTGCACTTAGAGTCTTAAAGATCACATTTGTCTATAACGTATTTTAATCACATTTTCTCCCCTTATTTTAAATAATAAAACACTTAGTATTTGAAATACCAATTGATTAAAATTTGACATGAAAAATTCACGGGAAA
The DNA here is from genome assembly GCA_026074375.1 of Tanacetum coccineum. NCBI lineage: Eukaryota > Viridiplantae > Streptophyta > Magnoliopsida > Asterales > Asteraceae > Tanacetum > Tanacetum coccineum. Next base: position 10,086 of record BQNB010019466.1, on the reverse strand, counting down.
AAATTATACCACGATATTCATAATTCATTTTCCGATAGCTCCCTTCACTGTATATGTGGGATACCAATATTTATTAAAACATGACATTGGAATGAAAAACTGCATATGACACCAACAAAATGTTGGGGAAGAAGGTGGGAGATGCCTTAGTGAACAATGTTAATTTATTAATTGACATTATAATTTTCCACATTTTTATTTCACAAAATGTGTTTAGATACATAAAATTGACATTTATGAGATGTATCCAACACATTAAAATGCTTTGTTTTAAAAAGCTCCCCCTCAAAAAATTATTCGAGGAAAAGAGTGTTGAACACACAATTTTAACAAATACTACTTTTATTAAGGAAACAAATACCACGAAATTATATAGGTAAGTCAATTTTGACATTGAAAGTTATTTTTGAAAAATTGTGTTCAACGATTTTAAAAATACATGATAGAAGACTTCTCTTCTATTTTTAGAGTAAGCGCACTAAGGCGTACACTACCTTATAACATTCGGGACCGAGTTATGCACTGAAATGTACATAAGTCATAGAGTAAAAATTTAGAAATGACATGTTTTGAAAGCATTTGAAACTCTTGTTCGAACTTCATTTACACGCCCGTGTCGATGTTAATCAACATTTCTAGGTACGTAAATGTTATCGATTCCAAGAGACATGTCGAGAAGATTCTTTTTGGTATTTTTGAAAAAATTTTGATTTTATATTTTGTTTTTCTAGGTTTTATATTTTTCTATTTTCTTTTTGTTGGTTTTATATTTTTGTATTTTCTTTTTCAAATTTTTTTTATAAATCAAAAATAAAGAGAGAATAAAAATATTTACAAATTGATGTTTGATGGATCAAGCAGATTCAATTGCCAGAAGCCCCCAGTTCGATCGTGTTTCAAACATCTCATACCGAGTCTCGTCTAGACAAAATACTTTAAACCTATCTTTCCATAAAGCTTTTAGAAAACAAGTCAGCTAACTGGTATTCCTTCCGACAAAAGAATAATTCAAGCGAAACCCTGTTTCAACTGTTCCCTTTTTGTTGTTTTAGATTGGATATCTGACGAATCGAAGTGCTTGGTACGGGAATGTTGGACTGGATTGCACGAGATGGCTATGGCTGCCTTTGAGTCACAACACATAGGTATTTTATCAAAGTGGAAGCCATAATCTATGAGTTGAGTTCTCAACCATAGAACTTGTGTGCAGCACGCAGATAAAGACACATACTCAGTTTTTGCTGAAGACATTGAGGTGCAGTCCTGCTTTCTGGATGACCAGCTGACTAACTATCGTCTCTGCGCGCTGTCCAGAAAATTATGATGCCCTCCAGATGTACTCTTTACGTGGAATCTGACAACCCGCGTGATTCGAATCTGAAAAAGTAGTTAGTTCAAAACCGGCGTCCTTCGGATACCAGAGACCCATGTTAATGGAGTCTTTAAGGTACCGAAGGATCCGCTTAACTGAGGTGAGATGTTTCTCAGTCGGTTTCGCTTGATAGCGAGCACAATAACATGTTGCATGTACAATATCTGGTCTACTTACTATTAGGTACATGAGTGCTCCGACCATACTACGATATTTCGTTTGGTCAACCAGAGTACCACTCAAGTCAGCATCAAGGTGTTTTGTAGCCATTGGTGTACCAATGCTATCACATGAGGTCATACAATGCTTTTTAAGTATCTCTTGAGATACTTAGCTTGGTTTATAAAGATACCACGAGGGAATTGGTGGATCTGAGTTCCTAAAAATAATTTCAGCCCCCCCATCATAAACATATCAAACTTGTTGTGCATTAGTTTTTCAAATCGTTTTGAAAGTTTTGGGTTCGTAGAACCAAAAATAATGTCATCAATGTAAATTTGCACAAGCAATATGTCTTCCCCATGTTTAGTTATGAACAGAGTTGGATCAATAGAACCTTTTGAGAAAAGCGCTAGAGATGATACCAGAAATTGGTAGAGTTCATCATACCACGCACTGGTTAGCTTGTTTGAGACCATATAATACTTTCTTGAACGGTAAAACTTTGTCATGATGATATGGTCAACAAATCCCATCGTGGTTGGTTTACGTACACTTCTTCCTTTAGAGGTCCGTAAAGAAATGTTGTTTTGACGTCCATCTGGTATACGGTAAATGATTTGTGTGGCAGCGTAAGCAAGTATCGAAGCCGGACGGGCCGGCCTCCAACCGAGCAACTGGTGCAAATGAGTCTTCGAAATTAATTCCTTCTTTTTGAGCATATCCCTTTGCTACAAGACGAGATTTGTTGCGAATAATAGTATTTTCCTCATCACGCTTGTTTTTTGGGGCCAGAGCCACTTTTTTTAATGACTTTTTTGGGCAAGTGGCATGTGCGACTAATTCCCTACATCTAATCGATCAAACTGATGAAGTTCTTCCTACATTGATTCAATCCATGCAGAATCACCATGGCTTCTTTGATGTTCTTTGGTTCGGTTCGACTCACGGTGAGGTGCGAACGATACCAACACGCCAATCTGTATTCTAGCTGACGTCCTTTCTAATTGATTGAGAAGGATTTCCAATGAGACTTTGTTAAATGGATGATCTTTTGACCAACTTGTGCAGAGGGATGGTGTTGATAGAAAGTATGCATGTTTGACGAATCAACATGACGAGATGATGTCTCCCCTTGTTCTTGTACCGGTGTACTAAAGATGTTGATAAATTCATCTTCGTCAAATTGTGCATTTTCGGTATTGGTTTCTGCTTGAATAATGTTCTCAGGTGCAGTGACAGTTGGTACTTGAGTTGGAGTTTGATGTGTTGAATGAATGTTCAATGGAGGTGGATCTGCAACATCGGTTGTTGTAGAAATGTGAGTTAGTTGATGTTGTTGACGATTATCGGATGAGCAGCAGACATGGTACAACGGAAGACTTTGACACAACAGGAGAAGTTCCATTGAGTAATTCACTGAACATCAGACTGTATAGCAATTCCAGCTCATTTGACGTTGTTTCTGTCTCAGCAACTTGAGGAACATTTTCTTGACTTTGGGGATCGGGACTTAAACTTTCTTGTTCAAGTACCGTAGTCGAACATTGTGGACCGGGGTCAGAACTGACGTGATCTGACGCCATCTGAGGCAATTCGTCAAAGTTAACATGAATTGTTTCAACTATTATTCTTGTTCTCTTGTTAAATACCATGTAAGCCTTTGACTAAGTAGAATACCCAACAAAAATACATGCATCACCTTTTTCCTTCATTTTATCAAGATTTTCACCATCTCTGACGATAAAACAGAGAGAACCAAAGATGTGAAAGAACTTAACTGACGGTTTTCGGGCATTGATGATATGGTAAGGTGTTTTCTCATGTCGAGGAATTACAAGTGAACGGTTTTGAGTAAAACATGCTGTTGCAATTGCTTCAGCCCAGAAGAACAAAGGAACTTTAGCGGCGCTTAACATTGTTCGAGCAGCCTCAACAAGAGTACGATTCCGTCTTTCGACAACGCCGTTTTGTTCAGATGTTCGAGCAGTTGACGTTTTGTGTCTTATTCCCTCTGTTGCAAAGTATGCATGAAGAGTTTTATTAAGAAATTCCATGCCTTTGTCAGTTCGAACTGTTGTAATTTGAGCATGAAGTCCTCTTTGGACAAGTGTTGTAAATGAAGTGGGGAAGGTGTGGGGAGGAGTTATTGGGGGTATAATTGGTTATGTTGAAGGTGGGGGAGGGGTGGGTAGGGGTAGGGAAAAAAATCAATAAGAACTCCAGGTGTTTCGTCTTTGGACCTCAATAAGTGAGTCCAGGTATATCGGGAGTAGTCATCAACAATTACGAGAACATATTTATTTCCATTAATGCTTTCTACCCGCATTGGACCACATAAGTCCATGTGTAGAAGTTGTAACCGTCTTTTTGAGCTCGGGGTAGTCTTAGTAAAGAAGACTTTCTTGTTTGCTTTTCGGGCCCAACTCACAAGAAGAACACAGATAGGGCATTGACGAATTATAATTTTGGAAGGCCATTCACAATATTATTCTTCGAAAGCAAGTTGATGGTGCCGAAGTTTAAATGTAAAGACGACGATGCCATAACCATGCTTGAGATGATGTTGCTTTAGCCATTAAGAAAATTAGATTGGGAGATGTTGAGTCTTGCAGAGTAATGGAATACAAATTTGTGCCATGAGATCCTGTGAGAAGATCATTTCCCTTCAAATCACGGATATAACATGTAGATTTCCGAAAAGCAACTTCTAAATCCGCATCACAGAATTAACCAACGGAGAATAAGTTATGATTAAGCCCTTTGACGTAATAAACCCGTTTGATAGTAATGTGTGCTGAGAGCGCGTAGAGTGAGCGCGAGCTGTGATCTCCATAACCAAGAAATGTGTGCAATTTGATAATTTCCAAACTCACGATCCTAAAATTTCTCCACAAAATTAAGATAGAGTTTAGATTTCCTAGCCGTGTGTGATGCTTTGAGCACTCTGAGTGGACGATGAATAGAATTATCTTGATGAGCTGTAAAAGAATTAGAAGACAATGAAGTATTGGACATAGTGGAACACCTAGGAGTCTTATGTTCCAAAATATTAGCAGTTCTAGATGCATTTCCTAGAGGCATACTAATGTTTGGGTTAACATTTTCTATTTGAGACTTAGGTTTCCAATTTTATCCGGGTGGTGTATACTTAGGATACCACCAACTGCATGTCTTACTAACTTGCTCATATAGCTTCCTAGTTGTATGTCTAGATTTCTTGACAGTGGAGTCTGTTGCAACGGTTTTCTTACCGGATGTTGCAACAGATTGGTTCACATTATGCTTGGGTTCTCTAGTACTAATAGGCACCGCAATTGGTTGTCTAGTCTTAGAACTCACACCATTAATATAATGTAGAACACACAAATCATGATTGTCATTCAACACACATTTTCCATAAGTAACACAGACAAAGTTAAAATTCTAGGTCTTAGCATTCAAACTGTCATTACACGCAGTTACAGACGTTTTATTATTAGAAAACTTAAAATTCCTACAGTGGTCTTCTACTTCTTCCTTCTTCCCTTGACTATTGTTAGGCATGACTCTATCTTCCATTTGATTGCTCTTAAGCTGTGGTCTTCTAACACTAGTAGTGGGAATTACTCTTGTAGAGAAAGACACGCACTTGTTAGTTTTCCTAATGTCTTGAGGCAACCGAGGTGTTCTATTTTGATTAGGCTTTGTGTGCACTTTATACATTCCTGGTGCAATCACATTTGTGTTCTTAAAAGTTGGCAACACATTTTGAGGCAAAATCTGTGCAGTGACTGGTTTTGAAAAATCATGGGACACATTTTGTGTGGTAACTGACTTTTGACTTTGTAAAGGTGCTGTCTTTGCAAGGAAAGTCTGAAACAAACGAGCTGCGCGTGAGAGAGCACCACGCGAGCTCGAGCGGCGCGCGAAGCGCAACAAATTTTGCTGTTTGTCTTTGACTTTTAAAAGCATTCGGTTGTCGAATAACCGATGATTTTTCAAAATTAGTTTCCACAGATTTTTCCTTTTCATCTTATTATGAGTTTCTTTCAACTCTACTTATTGCAAATTCCTTGTTTTGTTATTGAGCCCTTTTTCAAGTATTGAATTTAAAAATACTAGTTCACGTGCTTTCAGAAATACGTTTGACTGATTTTCTTTGAAAGATTTGTCATTTTTTATCTTTTTTGCACTGTTGTAAATCAATTTCAAGATTAATCGCATGTTTCTGAGTGCTTCAAACTCTTTACATTGTTCTACTTTTGAAAACTCTTATTTCAGATGTTCAGCATTTTTCACAGTTTCCAGTAGATCACATTGCAAATTAGTACTCAAATCCAGATCAGTGTACACACCAAGTGCGACGTGCATTCATGTGATCAGCATAGAAATATTCCCTGGAAAGATGCGGGGTCGATTTGCGATGTCAAAAACTTTATGGTTTTGAGTTTCCAGTTGAGATTTGAGAGTGTCTACTTCATGTTCAAGTGAATTAAAGTATCTCAAATCAACAACCATTTCCTCGTTCAAACACAAGTGAAAATTTTCTAAGTCCGCATTAATTTTTCTAATTTGGGGGCAAAAATTTCCTTCAATTATGTTTTGAATGAAAGGATCTATGTTACCAAATATTTCGTTTATCGATTGTTTTAGAGCGCGCGCGCATGCGGAGCGAGCGCATCAAAAAATCGTGTCACACTCTTTTTAATCTGTGAAAATTTCTTTAGAACTTTTAACTTTTTATACCCAAGGAATGGATTCATCCATTCCGTTTTTTGCTAACAAAGTTGTTTGTTTACGAAAAGACCCTTTGGAAAATATCATTATTAGAAGATGTATGACACCATCTTAGACGTTTCTTGGAAAATAATGTTGTTCAGGCGACTTTTCCCGTTGTGGAACGAACAAATCATAAAGATTATTCAACTGGTCATAATCAAACGGTCTGATTAAATCACTTAATTTTGATCGACTTTCTTTGTCAAGATGAATCGTTTCGTCAGATTCAGGGGCTAACATTAATGCAAGATTATCATTATAGCATCCTCTATCATACAAACGAGGATTCCGCTCTTTGAGCTACTCTCGGAGGAACTCGGGTTTTTGTGCAAAACTCGTTTTACAATTACGAATAAGCATATACATTGTTTTGAACAGATTGGGACCGGTTTTTATAATACAATATCATCAAAACCTTAACTTTTTGTTTTTCTAAAGCAAGTGACTTTATTCAAGTTCTTTTCTCACAGAGTTTGAGAGCTTAATCTGAGCCTTCTTTTGCTTGTGACATTAGGTAGGGGTTTCTTGATATGGCAGCAAGCTTCTTGTCATATCCGAAATCGTTTGATTGAAATCAATGTTATTTGGGGGGTCGAGTATATGCCATTAGGGAGTGACTTTTCAAAAAATCGATTTTGTAATGACATTAAATCCCCTTTACTTTTGCACAATCAATTTCCACCTTTGACACATAATTCACATCATTATACTTATCAAGTTCCGCTTGGAACTTCTTAAGGTCTTTAAACATCAACTGAATTACTTAGGAGCCGTGAGCGAGAGAGTGTTGCTTCTTTTGAAAATGGTTATTATTTGGATGAATTTCTAAACTTTTATTTTTGTTTTGAAATCCTCAATTTCACCTTTCATTTATCAACAAAAGCCTTGTTTGATGATTCACACAAATTTATTTTGGTTTGCTGTCCATCAATTTCACATTTTAGTTCTGAATTAAAGAAACAAGCAAATCACTTCTTGAGCAAGATCTACAGTTTCATCCTGGTCATGCCTAGCTCTATCATTACCAATAAATTATCTAATGAATATTAGTGATATTGGTGTCCCACCATGTTCCGCCAAATATATGTCATTACTAATCTCCAGGATGCTCAGGATGTTCATTGTTACAATGCAAACACATTATAGTTTGTCATTGGTTGTTTTGTACCTTATGCATTGGCTCATCATCAAAGATTGGTCCAGAATTGTCAACTAGATCTGGAGTAACCTCTTGAATCTGTGCCATGTACATATAATGTGCTTCCAATTCCTGATCATCAGACTCATCATCAGTATCATCTTTCCAATCAGCTTGTTCTGCATTCAACTGAACCCCACTTTTTTTCCTCTTGTTTACAACAATAACATCTTTACCTTGTATAAGCTGCATCCTATACTCGTTTCGTTTTCTGACATTTTCCCTTGATACATTGCCCTTATATTCCTTACAGTTATAACACTGAATCCCAGACTTCTGCACTACCAGAGTACCTACATTTTCCCTAGCCCCAGCAACATTAACTGCCCTCTGATTATCATACCCAGTTCCTCTGTTGATTCTTGGAGAATTATCTTGATTAGCTCTACTGGTGTTTGATGAAGTTCGAAGGTTGTTGTTGGTAGGTTTGTAGATTTTCTTGAATGAGAGAGAAATTAAAGCCATGAGTTTGTCAATCTCTTTTTCCTTTGACATTTCCTCATCTTCAGTAAACCTGTAGCAGGTTCTGGATCATAAGTAAAGGAGCAAAGAGGGTAACAATAGCTTTTCTTCATATTTCGGTGGATTGTTTGTGATCTGGTGGGGAATAAGAGTGTTTTAGAGTAGGATGGTTTTAAGAAGTGAAACTGGTTGTTTGTTGAGCAACAAGTGCAAGTGGATTAGCAGTACGTGCTAGTCTTTTACTCTAACTATCTAGAGAGCACTTCATTCTGGTGTTTTGCTTCAGGTGTCAAAAGTTTGTTGATAGGAGACATAGCTGAGCCGCGTGTGCTAGCTGAGAGTCGTTTACTTCTGCTTAACAAGTGTCACAAACCTTTGCCATTCTGGTTGAAGTTGAAGTAAGAACTAGACCATTCACTTGATGATTTGTAACATGACCACTGATTTCCTGACAAGCCATTCATCATCTTGTAAAACCGTGACTAATACGATTCAGTGGATTTACCATCCGTGATGTGAATTTCCAACTCCCCCCAGAATAAATTGGTTTCAAGATCTTGAACATTAATTGATTCACCTTGTTTCAACCTTTCAATGGCTTTCCACATTTTACATGCATTCGGACAAGCATCAACTTTGGAGTAGATATCGTTATCTATCCTTATGAGAATGATCTGAACGGCTTCAGCTTCAGCATTTAGTTGATCTCGTATGTCTTGTGAAACATTCTTATAGTTCTCTATATACCTCTCTGTAGTTGTTTCAGAACTACCTTCAGCAACTGGAACTGTTTTCTCAGCCCATTGATACGTGTATGGTGGATTTTGAAGACAATGGTGGATGAGTTCACTGTTAGGTTTGGTGTCTATCTCTTGATTCTGGATTTCTACTGAACATAATTACCCGGTGCTAACATTGGTGGACGATCTTTGCTACCTGCTTCCATGATAACATTATGAAAAGCATTTGATGATTGAGTTTGCAAATTGGTATTTGAATTTGACATTTTGATGAAGTTGTTGTAAATGGATATCGGATCTTAAGTATGTAAGTGATTGATTGTGGTTTTAAATGAATTAACGTTCACGGGATTTTACAATTCTATGATTAAACCGAGAAATAGAATTCTTTCGCGAGATTTTACTAAATCAAGAAGAAACCGTGAATGAATATTTAATTGACGTTTCAAGTATGATTAAGTTGATTGTTTGTTTGATTGGTTGTATGTTAAGTCCAAATGAAATTTATAAGTCCTTGAAGACAGTCCTTGAGATTTGTCCGAAATTGTGAAGTCCAAAAGAATGTGATACAAAACGCAGTGTTAAGACAAAACGCAATGTTCAGCAAAACGCAAGTTCAAGCAAAACGCAACAATAGTTGGTCGAACAAAACGCAGCACACTTGTGTATAGACAAAACGCAGTCAACACAAAACGCAAGATTTCTGAGACAAAACACAGTCTTCACTAAACGCAAGAGTTCAGAGACAAAACGCAATGAAATCTTAAGACAAAACGCAGTGAACAAAACGCAATGTTTGAAGCAAAACGCAAGATCTTCTAGGCAAAACGCAAGATTTGTTGCGATTTGGGCAGCATAATGTTTGTACTTGCTTGCAAAAATGGTCTTCAATAAGCAAAACGCAACAATAAAACGCAAGAGCAAATCGCAATGACTTCTTTGAGACAAAACGCAAGAAGTCATTGGGCAAATCGCAATGAATGAAGCAAAACGCAATCAAGAACACCCCTTTAGTTAGTCAAAACGCAGCCAAGAAAAAATCTCTAAACTTTCTTGAAAGCTACGAAATGATGTTAAAACCACCTAGTAATGATGCAAGGGATAGTTTTTAGCCCGAAAGTACAAATCTTTAACACCTTTAACCACAAACAAAGATCAAACTTTGATTTTTTTTCTTTCTATTTTTTCGAACAAAAAAAACCAACTAACCCACGAATTCCACACAAATACAAAACACCCTTGCAGCTCTGATACCAATTGTAGGATCCCGATTACCACTTCATAACATATAACGAATTGAAGAATCGATCAAGAAAAGAGAAGAAGAAATAAAGGTTTTAGAGAGAGAAACAAGAGAGAGGTTAGAGAGAAAGAAAGATATTATTAGAAAGAAT
>BQNB010019465.1:0-66802 GCA_026074375.1 Tanacetum coccineum | reverse complement strand
TAGGATGATACAAACATGCAACTCAAACACACATGACTAAATAAAAGATAGTATCATTAACAAAGAAAAGCGCATCAACTTTTTTTTTTGAACAACAGCTTTATTAAACGACTAGCAAGGAGCTAGAATTAGACAATTACAAGATACGGGTTTTTGAGCCAATCGATCCATTTGAACGAGACTTTACATCTAAACTTACACCAATAATAAGAATTAGAAACAATGTTATCAAAAATCCTCGCCTGTGAAGGAGTATCCTTCTCGAAAAGAATCTTGTTACGGAACATCCAAACTGACCACCATAAACAATAGAAGATGCCTTCGAACACCGTTTTGAGATTTGCCTGAAACCTAAGAGATACCAACCAAGTGTACCATTCCTCATAAGAAGAAACATCAACGTAATCCACATTCCACAAAGACGATATTTTCCGAGCCAACTGTCTAACCAAATTACATTGGAAAAAAATATGACAGGAAGATTCCGCCCTACTGTTACAAATAGGGCAAACTATCGAGTCAATTTCAATATCGCATCAACTTGTGTGCCACTTAAAACAATAACAAGTACTGTAAAAAATCACATATAATCCAATCTAAAAAGGATTTGCTCCTCTTTTGCCGAAAATGAAACGTATATTACCATTTACGAGTATTTAGAACGGATTAATGAATAAGCCTCATTCGTACATATTTGACCCTTCGTGCAGATTATATTTCTAAAAGATCAAGTGTTCGTTTTCAACTAAGTGAAATATAAACATGTAACTGAACTTTTAACTTTTTCATTTTTAAGAAAAAACTTGTAATTACCTTGCAACATAAAAGTAATTGAATCAATATTTGGCTTTACAATTTAACAAGGAATTAATTCATTACTTTTATTGACTTTGATAAAAAGTCAAATACCTAAACCTAGCTTGAGCTTACATGCATCTACCACAGCAAACAAAAACAAAGTAGCCCCATGATCTATTTCACTACTGTTGATCAAACAAAGACACCTTAACAACCACACGCATTGGTTATCTACAATACTAAATATGTGCTATGTCACTTTATAGCTTTTTAAATTCCATCTCATGTCCATGTCGTTTATAACTGGTATCTATTTTACATCAAGTTGACAAGTTGTAAATAAGTTAATGTAATTGCCACCTTCGTTTTTATTATCTTCATTGGAACGGTCATGCTTGATCGACAGCGACTATGATTTACAGATGTTTTATGATCTTTTTATAAATAAATTAAACTTAAATGGTCTTAAATACGTAATCATCCTATTTAATAACTTTTTTAATAAAACATTATATGTAGTAAAAAAACAAATATCTGCGCATGTTGTCTTGCAGCGGAAGATGACCAAAGAGCCATGCAAATATGAAAATTCCATCTCATGTCCATTCGTTTATAACTGGTTTATTTACATCAAGTTGACAAGTTGTAAATAAGTTATACAAAAATCATATTATTTGAACCAACAACTCTAACACATGACTCATATATAAAACGAATATGGTTCACTAGAATTTAATTGTTGTGAAACGAATTTAAATGATTTGTGGTGGCAATTTATTTGAACCAACCCAACTTTATATGTGAAACGAATATGACTCATTTAGAATATGCAATTTATATTTACGCAATTTCGCGGCGGCCATGGTGAAGATGAGTGAATTTAGAACAACAACGGGGAAGGAAGGAGTCATTCGGAAGATTTGTGGTGCTCTTCCTTAACCTTGCTGCTACTGTTCAGATTCTTTTGAAAATTAATTGTAAACATATATATTTATTCATTCTTTCGATCTATTCTTTAATAAAGTGTAAGGCAGTAGCATATTTGATTCTTTTGTATATCCAAAAATGAAAACTTTATTATTTTTGGGTTGAGTGGTAGCGGGTGAGGGAACCGGGGGAGGAGTAGGTGGTATATTGTTTGTGGGTAGAAGATTAGTCGTGGGTGTTGGGTTAGTAGGGGCGGAAGTAGTGGGCTGCAAAGTGGAGTGATTAGTGGGATGATTGGTTGGCGGGCTAGTGGAGTGGGCGGAAGTGGAAGTGGGCTGTGGTGAGGGAGATGTGGGTTGTCGAGTTGCGGCAACTAGGGAAGACCCAACAGTGGGCATATTATGAAGCATATGTTTTTGTATTAAAATATCGTATTTTTTCTCAATTGAGATCGGCTTTGTTGTGTTAATAATAAAGCATACGGAGTTCCCGAAACACAATTTCCTGATCTTTGAAAAATCATAAGAAAATAGATAAGATCTACTATTACATATGGCTTGGCTTCCAGCCACCACATCAAGAATTGCAATTCCAAGAACCAGACACCTTATTTTTAAACCTTAACCATGCCAGAGATGAACGCTCCAATCAGCTAAGCTGTTGGTCACCGGCCTAGGACATTCATGGTTTCATTGTTGAATCTTCAGGTGAAGTCTTCGAATGACTCGCCTGGTCCCACCTTAGTAGTTGTAGGTCGATGAAGTTCCTAGTGTAATTCCGCATTGGTTGGTATTTGGAAAAGGAACTTATCTTTGTGGTCTTTTCACCCTGAGTTACTGTGCTTTGCCTAGCTTTGGAACCGTGACACTGCCGAGTCGGTGAGGTTCTGTCGGAACATGTTGCAGGTTGTTGGGACGTTACAGGTTTTGATTGCTCCCTTGAATGACCATACGTGGGAATCGGGATCACCGACCCCTGGTATGTGCTGATATTCTTGGGCATGACTGGGTTACCAAGGAATTTGTAGTCTGAATGAACTGTCCCTGTCGATTTGTATTTTCCTAAGGTGTTCAGGCGTGGCTAAATTTTGGTAGTGTGGTTGTTTCCCCCAGTGAGTGCCTTGGTAAGTAATCTGACCAGGTGGCCCTCTTCCAAGGTTGCTAGGCTATGGGGTGAGGCATGACATTGGTTACCCTGAGAGGGTGAACCGAGTAATCAAAATAATAGGTCCTTTTGGGCTGGACTCACGGTTATGTTAACCTGAGGATCGACGATGGGAGGTGGTATGTTCTGGGCACTAGCCATATGAGTATGCGGAGGAGTAAAAGGTGGTCGGTGTAAGGTTACCTGAGAGTCCGCGAACCTTCTTTTTGATCCTAAATCCCAGTCGATTGGTCGACATAGGCGTACAAATTCATCTACTTGGTTATAAACCCTAAGCTCCTCCGTACTACCCAGAATTTTGTGCTGCTGAAATTGGTTGAATAGCTGACATGGTTGGTCATTGTTCGTCCACTGCTACAAAACAGGCTAATGCAACGAAAATTTGCAACGGTAAATTTCCGTTGCAAATTTGCAACCGTAATGCAACGAATTACCAACCGAATGTGAGAATGTAGTTTGTATAAGCCTATGGGATTTTCATATTTATTGACAGACTTAGCCCACTTGTGTTTTGGGTTCTAGAATGTTCCTCAAAAGATTATAAATTGTAATAACAAGCGTAGTTGCCCGCGTGTTGCTGCGGGGCGGTGTTTATTTTATCATAGATTTTTATGAGATTTGGGTAAATATGTGTTATGCATGACTGCTCGCGGGTTGATGCGAGGTGTTAATTTTTTTTTCTTTTTTGTATTTTGTGCGACTTTTTTTTCCTGTCTTATGTTTAACAGTTTTTTTTATATGGGCTTATGTGTTGGGCGTCATGTCGTGGGTATTTTTTGATCTGAATAAATCAATACTTTTGTAATTTTTTTTATTATTTTCTGCTGAGCAATTTTTTATTTTATTTTTTATTTTGTGCTATAGTTTTTTTTTATATGGGCTTATGTGTTTGGTCTCATATTTTTTGATATGAATAAATAAGTACTTTTGTAATTTTGTTTCTTATTTTGTGCCGATCAGTTTTTTTTCAAGGTGCCTAGTTAAAGAAAAAAAAACAAAAAAAAAGTCAAATGGCTGGCCCAAAGTGAGAGCCCAATGGGCCGGTATTATAGCAACTACGTAGAAAAAAGTCAAATGGGTCGGCCCAAAGTGGGAGCCCAATGGGCCGGTACTGTAGCAACTACGTCAAAACGACGTAGTTTTATTCCAAATATAGTATATATCAAGCATGATTACCCGCGCGTTGCTGCGGGTCGTTAATTTTTTTCGCGTAGGTGCGATGCATTATTATTTTTTATTTTTTTTATTTTGTGTGGTTTTATTTTTTCGTCTTCATGTTTAATAGTTTGTTTTTTTCTTATATGGGCTTATGTGTGGGGCTTATGTTTAAAGGTTTCTTTTTTTGGCTATACGGGTTTTTTTTTTTGTTAATATATTTATGGGCAACATGGCATTTTTTTATTGTATTCTGTGTGGGTTTATTTTTTGTCTCTTGTTTAATAGTGCGGGTTTAAAAATTTTTGCCGTTAAAATTTTATTTTTAAATTTCTTGTTCTATTTTTTCTTTGTGCTGGTTTTTTTTTTTCGTCTCATGTTTAATAGTTTGTTTTTTTATATATGGGCTTATGTGTTGGGTCTCATGTCGCGGGTATTTTTTTATCTTAATAAGTCAATATTATTGTAATTTTTTTTCCTATTTTGTGTCGAGCAGTTTTTTTTACATTGCCTACCAAAAAATTAAAAAAAAGCCAAATGGGTTGGCCCAAATTCTGAGCCCTAAGGGCCGAGCACTGTAGCGTGTGGAACAAAACTACGTTGTTTTATTCTACGCGAGACATTATTTTTTTTATTTTGTGCGGTTTTATTTTTTCGGCCTCATGTTTAATAGTTTGTTTTTTTTCTTATATGGGCTTATGTGTGGGGCTTATGTTTAAAGGTTTCTTTTTTTGGACATACGGGTTTTTTTTTTTAATATAATTTTATTGGTAACATGGCTTTAAATGAGAAATCAGCCCGTTACTACTGCAAAGCGTTTTTTAATTGTATTTTGTGCGGGTTTATTTTTTCGGTCTCATGTTTAATAGTGCGGGTTAATCTTTGCGTTAAAATTTTATTTTTATTCTTTTCTATTTTTTATTTGTGCGGGTTTATTTTTTCGGTCTCATGTTTAATAGTTTGTTTTTTTTATATGGTCTTATGTGTTGGGCCTCATGTTGCGAGTATTTTTTTTATCTTAATAATTCAATATTTTATTGTAGTTTTTTTTTCTTTTTTTTATGACGAGCCATGTTTTTTTTACATTGCCTCGACAAAAAAAAAAAAAATGCCAAATTGGGCCGGCCCCATTGGGCCGGTTGCCCTCATTCTGAGGCCCAAAGGCGAGCACTGTACGTGGAACAAAACTACGTCGTTTTATTCCTACGAGACATTATTTTTTTTATTTTGTCTTTTATTTTTTCGGCCGCTCATGTTTAATAGTTTGATTTTTTTCTTAATGGGGCTTATGAGGTGGGGCTTATTTAAAAAAAGTTTTTTTTTTTTGCTATAAAACGGTTTTTTTTTTTAATATAATTTTTATGGGAACATGGGCTTTAAAAAAAATGAAACTCGCGCGTTACACTGCAGGGCGTTAATTGTATTTTGTGCGGGTTTATTTTTTCGGTCTCATGTTTAATAGTGCGGGTTAATTTTTGCGTTAAAATTTTATTTTTATTCTTTTCTATTTTTTCTTTGTGCGGGTTTATTTTTTCGGTCTCATGTTTAATAGTGCGGGTTAATTTTTGCGTTAAAATTTTATTTTTATTCTTTTCTATTTTTTCTTTGTGCGGGTTTATTTTTTCGGTCTCATGTTTAATAGTGCGGGTTAATTTTTGCGTTAAAATTTTATTTTTATTCTTTTCTATTTTTTATTTGTGCGGGTTTATTTTTTCGGTCTCACGTTTAATAGTTTGTTTTTTTTTATATGGGCTTATGTGTTGGGCCTCATGTTGCGAGTATTTTTTTATCTGAATAAGTAAATATTTTTGTAGTTTTTTTTTTCTATTTTATGCCGAGCAGTTTTTTTTACATTGCCTACAAAAAAAAATTAAAAAAAAAAATTGCCAAATGGGCCGGCCCATTGGGCCGGTTACTGTAGCAACGCTGCCAAAACGGCAGCGTTTTACTCCAAATATAGTATATAGATATAATGAGTCAATGATAATCAAGCAAAATCAATTATTGTGTATCCGAGGAAAATATAAGGGGTGGCAAGAGGTGCAAGTTTATTGTGGGGAATGAAGGTGCGGGTAACAAAGACAACAGAAGATACGCAATCATGAGTAATCAGGTTGTTTGTTAAATATTTTAGTGCAAGGTATCTCATTTTGAATGGCAGATGAGGGTAGGAGATTGAGTAGGAAAGAAGCCATATGTAATGCCTCGACCCAAAAGGTGTGTGGAATGTGAGCTTGGAAAAGAAGGGTGCGAAAGACATTATTAATAGTGCGCAACATTCGCTCCGACTTTCCATTTTGTTATGACGTTTTTGGGCAAGAAAAACGGACCTGAATGCCATTTTGAGCAAACAAGTAAAGAAGATTGGTGTTGTCAAACTCACCACCATGATCACACTGAAAAGCCGTAATATCATACTTAAACTGATTATTTACATAAGAACGAAAATATGAGAATTTTTGAAAAACTTTGGATTTAGTACGCAGAGGATATATTCACAAATAATGAGAATAATGATCAAGAAATAACACATAGTATTTAAAACCACCGAAGCTAACAATGGGAGAAGTCCAAATATCATAGTGCACAATCTCAAAAGAGCGAGTAACAATAGAATCTGAACTAGCAAACGGAAGTCTCACATGTTTGCCAAGCTGGCATGCATGATAAAGATGTGAGGACTTCTCTTTATTACAAGAAATAAACTAACGAGAAACAAGAGAACGTAAAACTTCTTCCCTGAGATGCCCGAGGCGTTGGTGCCACGTAGAAGGACTAACAGAAAGCAAAGCATGAGGAATAGTAGAAGGTTGGGTGACTGGGTATAGATCTCCTGAACTATCACATCTGAGGAGGATATGACGGGTCAAGAAATTCTTCACAGAGAAACCAAAAGCATCGAATTCAACAGAGCAATTATTATCCCTAGTAAATTGACGAACATAAATAAGATTTTTGATGATATTAGGGGTGACTAGAACATTATGTAAGTATAAAGGACAATTAAGGGTAGGTAAGACGTTATGACCGGTATTAGTAACATGTATGAATTTTCCATCACCAACACAAACAGATAGATATAAACATTTATTATAAACAATATTTAAATTAATTGTATGTGAATTGAGATGAGACGATGCACCTGTGTTCATATTCCATGTCGGTCTCAAATAGTCATGGCGCTAAAGGCCGCACCCAAAATACCTGCTTGTGTATTCAACATATTGATGGACCGATAAATAAATGAAAAATAAAAATAAATGGTGTTGCTTTTCTTTTTCTTTTTCGTATGCGTCACTAATAAACCACAGGGATGAAACAATTAGCAAAATGTTCTTTTTTGCACACGCCTAAAAACCAGGGAGTAATGTATTGATGACTAATTGATCTTTTCTTCTTCGTAACTGTATCGTAACTTTTCTCTTTTTTTTTCAAAGACCTAATAGAAGATAGATAGAGAAGGAAAGAGATAGAGAGAAAAATTAGAAGATGATCAATTTTGCTCTTGATACCATATTAGAATAATTGATTATCAATGACTCATTATTAAAATTTATAATCCTTTGAGAAACATTCTAGAACCCAAAACATAAGTGGGCTAAGCCTGTCAATAAATATGAAAAGCCCATAGGCTTATAAAAACTACGGTCTAACATCGAATAGCAACGACGAAGAAAATGGTTGCAAATCAATTGCAAAATCTAAACTAATTTCTTTTCCATTTAATTTTATCTTTTCCGTTGCAAATGCGTTGCAAATTATAAAAAAAATTGCAACGGAATAGCAACGGAAGACAAAAATTAAATCTAAAAGAAATTATAATTATTTTCTGTAGGAATTCCGTTCCAAATTTTAAAAATTTGCAATGTAATAGCACCGGAAGACAAAAATTAAATCCTAAAATAATTATCATTTGTTTTCCGTTGCAATTCAGTTGCAAATTCTCAAAATTTGCAACAAAAGACAAAAATTAAATCTAAAAATATTATCACTATTTTCCGTTACAATTCCGCTGCAAAAAACGAAAAAGCAAAAAAAGACATAATTTAAATTAAAAGAAATTATCATTTCTTTCTATTGCAATTCCGATACAAATTTCAAACATTTGCAAAGGATTTGCAACAGAAGATTACAATAAAATGAAAAAACAATTAGTTTTGATTGTTGTCGTAAATCTCTTGCATTTATTTAGTTTCGTCAATCCACTAGAGAACGCTTGAAAAGATTGCAGAATCCTAGTAGAGCATGTTCGTAAGCGGATTCAAAATTGGAAGAAAAAATGGTTGTCATTTCCAAGTCGACGAAAACTTATTCTTTATGTATTTCCGTCTATGCATCTATATTGGGCATCCGTCTTCATACTCCCAGCATGTATTATTCACGATATTGAACAGTTGATGTGTGGTTTCTTATGGTGCCAAGATGATATGAAACATGGTAAGACGGATGTTTATTGGAAGGATGTTTGTCTCCCTAAGAATGGAGGTGGGCTTGGTGTGCAAAAGATTAAAACGGTTAATATTGCTTTAATGGCGTCACATATTTGGAAAATCATAATGCATAAGGACTTCATGCGGGTACAATGGATTCAAATGGTGCATGGAGGTGCCTCGGTATTGGTTTAGTTTGTTACCCATCTTAAATCAGGTTAGTGTGCCAACTTTGCATCATGAACAACATGATACGCTACATTGGAAGCTTCATGATGGCACATTATCTTCCTTTATTGTCTGTCATGCATGGCATAGTGTCCATGTGCGTAGCAATAAACTCTATTGGTTCAAAATAGTTTGGTCGAGTTATAGTATCCCAAGGCATGCTATTCACATGTGGAAAACGACTAATGTGACTCAAGATCGAATGAGGCAATGGGATATCGGTAGTAATATTGACTTAAACCTACTTTTTGTCAGCTATGTAAAATGCAACATGATTCGCATGATCATCTCTTCTTTGAGTGTGCTTTTTCGTTGTGAGTTTGGAACCAAAGGTTAAACACTACTAGTATTAACTTCGCTCCTTCTAAGTGGAGCGACATTGTGGACTGGTTACTCCCTATTCCAAATAGGAATAATGTTACAAGCATTATTGATTTGTTCCTAATTCAAGAATAAACATTTAAAAAGATATTCGTGTTACCCAGACAATAGGGTCGAATATTTTCCTTTGAAAAGTAATTACACGACTCTAAATGATATTGGATAACCATTAATTATCTCCACCTTGTTCGAGGAACCCTAAACCAACATTATCTCGGATGGTGGCTGATGGTGATTGATGTTTACTAGAGATCGTTTAGGCTAGCGAGCCTAGTCGAGCTTTATATATAAAGCACGGGCTCGGGCACGATTATTAAATGAGCTTAAATTTAGGCTCAAGCTCGGGCTCAAGCTCGTTTAGGCTCGGCTCGTTCGAGTTTTCTACCAATCCGATCTCGACTTTTTTTCATGAACGGCTCGACTCATTTTCACCCATTAACAACTAATTGTTTGTTTAGTTTTTTATAAAGTAAAATATCTTAATAAAAAATTTCCCTCCCACCCAATTTTAGTTTCCCTCCCGTTCTAAAAGTTTCCCTCAATTCTTTGTTGCCCTATTATTATAGAGCTTACCACATAACCTTTTTATAAAACAAACATAGATCAAGATCCAAAAGATAAACAAACACCATCCACCATAGCTACCTTAACACTTTTCTTCTCTTTCACCCATCCTTCAATCTATCAATTATCACACCCGCGCACCATTGTCTCATATCTCACTCTCTTTGTCATCTCTCGTTTATTGGTCTTAAAACCAAGGAAAATAGGTATAATTATATCCTTCTAGTAATTATTGTTTCAAGTTTCAGGTTATGTGTAAAAAGCAGGGTTATAAAGAGCTTGAGGCGTGGCGTGACGACATGGCTAAGCCTCACGCATTTGCGAGCCATGGCGAGTCATGACGTTTTTAAGACATGACTTAAGGCGACACAAAATATGAAAATATTTATAAATTTATATATTTATTTCATATTACAAATATATTGAGTTTACAAAAAGTGTCATGCATAAGAAATAAAGTCAAGAAACTAGTAATTTTTTCATTTATATATAAAAATTCGATTTTTATCTAAATTGAATTTAAAAAAGCCTTCACGCATCACGTTTTATCTCGTCTTATCATGTTTTTTCACTCCTCATCTCACGTCAAGCCTTAAGCTCAAGCCTTGGTCTATTGCGTGGCGTGGAGGTCACGCCTCGCGCCTTTGCGAGGCATTTGCGAGGTCTTTGCGCGCCTTTTAGAACCATGATAAAAAGACTCTACTTATGTGTATATAACATGTAAATGTATGTTATTATTTGAGCTATTTTGAAGGATTTGAAGTATTTTGATTTAAGGTTTATAAATATATGAATATGAGGTGTTATATAACTATATAAGTGTTTGATACTGATTTTGACTTTTTGTAGATGATTTTGACTTTTTGTGTTATGAGTTCGACTGTTTATCTTGTTACATTTAAAGACTATGTTTATGTTTATATGATGTTGAACTTATATATAAGGTAGTTTGTAGTAATTAAGTGATAGTATTTCCATCTATGTGGTTAGTATGTACCGGTAGTTATCAATTGTCCTAACAATGAAGGGAAAGAAGGGAACGAAAATCTGGCAGCATTATATTTGGTAACTCGGAATTCGTTTGACAACAACTACTACAAGAACTTGATACAAAAGAAAGGTCTTCTTGAATCAGACCAGGTGCTCTTCAGTGGTGGATAAACAGACAGTATTGTTAGGGAGTACAACAACAATCCTTCAAAGTTCAAGTCAGATTTCGCGGCTAGCATGGTGAAAATGTGTGAATTCAAAACAACAACGGAGCAAGAAGGTTTGGATTTGTGTTGCTCTTCCTTAAGCTTCTTGGTGTTGTTCATCTTCCTTGAAAATTAATTTGTAATCAATACTTTATTCATTCATTGTATCATTCAAGTGTAAATCAATGGCATATTTTGTTCAATTTATATATTTACTGATAAATGAAAGAGAAATGATATTTCCTCCTACTACAAACTCTCACTTTAATTCATACTTACAGGATTTTGACAAGTGTCAGAATTGACGGTTTAGATGCAGAGAGATAATAAGTGAAGAAAATATGTATAATATTATTGTGCGTGTATAAGGATATGTAGGAATATAATGTAGAAAGATATAGCAATGCTCTAAACGAAAAGCTTATGATTTATTTGAATCATTTTTCATAAAATTAACATAGACTAGATGAGCGCTCGTAATTATTTCAAACAATCAATCCTCGGCTTCTAATATAATAAGATAAATGATAATTAGTTTCCTAAAATGTACCAGTATTGGTAGTATTCTAGAAAACGAATGTTAATGTTCTATCAGATTTGAAGGAACGTCCTCCGGTTAATTTCTGCTTATGCGTAAAGCAAACTTTAAAGAGTACGTGTTTCCTTCAATTTTTCTTTTTAGACATTCGACCAAGTTGGTTAACACCTAATAAATATCGACATTTTCATGTACTAGAGTCCTACCATGATTTGATTTTAACAAATAAGTAAATAACTCAAACATTGATGTTAAATATATAGTTGGGCCTTAGTATCGTTGTAGGGTTCATTTCGTATTTCATTCTTTTTATCAGTGATATGATGTTATCCAAGCTTAGCTAGGTAAAATGCTCCTTCCTCGAGTGTTCTTGTGTCTAATCGTTTTGGAGTACGTCACGCTTGATTTACGAAGGATATTTCTCATACGTATGTGTAATAAAAGTTATTGTTTGACTAATTATGATATATTACTTAACCACATATAGATAATTAATTAGCTTATTTCTTATCATTGCTATGACTAAAACCTCAGCAGATTTGTTAGTACACCTTTACCTTATGATTCATTTATGAATTATCTTTCCGACGACATCAATAGCGCGCATGTCTAACCCCCATTGATAAAGTTGGCCATCATTTTAATTTCTATTAATGATTCAGCAACGTTTTTTTTCTTGTGCTAAATGAAACTATTCTATAGGTTTGATATGTATATTTCTTCACTTAAATAACTCAATTGTCACATCCAGGATTGCAATGGAAAGACCGGGTAAATGGGTGCAGGGGGAAGATCTTTGTTTAATTAGGTTAATCAGGAAAATCGAGTTTTTTTACACGGTATTCCCGCGGGCATTTCTGGGCATTTTCTTAACCATGCCAAGATGTTCACCCGGTAAGCTATAATTATTGGTCTCTTCTAAAGACTGAAGATCATCATGAGGGAAAAAAGTATGGTATGCAAATATGGACTAAACCACATACAGATAATTAGCTAATTCTTATCATTGCTATGACTAACACCTCAGCATATTTGTTAGTACACCTTTACCTTATGATTCATTTATGAGTTATCTTTCTGACGACATCAAAAGCGTGCATATCTAACCCCCATTGATTTAGTTGGCCATCATTTTAATTTTAATTAATGATTCTGCAACTTTTTTTTTGCTAAGTGAAACTATTCTATAGGTTTGATATGTATATTTCTTCACTTAAAGAACTCAGTTGTCGCATCCAGGCTTGTAGTGGAAAGAACGGCTAAGCGGGTGCAGGGGGAAGATCCTTGTTTAATTATAATAGGTTAATCGGGAAAATCGAGTTTTTTTTACACGGTATTCCCGTGGGCATTTCCAGGGATTTTCTTAACCATGCCAAGATGTTCACCCGATGAGCTATAATTATTCTCTCTTCTAAGACTTTGGAGGCGCCTTACTATTAGGTCACTTTGATGATCATCATGAGGGAAGAAAAGTATGGTATGCAAATATGGACAACAAAATATGTTAATTTATTTGTCAAAACAAAGCCTTGGTATTGACATTAATATGTATTTTTGACCTAATTAAACATGCTAGAATTAAAATCATACAAACATGCAACTCAAACACACAGACTAAATAAAAGATGGGTAAAAGCTATAATTACTCTATGTACTAGCCAATTTAACTCATTATGCTTTGTGGATTTTTAAACCATTCATTATACATCACAATTTTGACTCATTATGCTTAATAATTTCTTTGACTCACATTAAAAGACAAATTTACCCTTTGACTTCATTGTCTTCTTCATTGGCCATCATCACCACCTCCAACCGCCAACAGAACCACCACCTCCGGCCATCCAAACAATCAAACCATATTTAAAACTGGATTAGAACTAGCTTATATACACTGGTATATTAATCACCAAACTGTGCTTTAATAATATGCACAAAGAAAATCAACAAAAAGTTTCTACAAAAAAACTGCATGTACAAAGGTATACACTTGCTGCTTCAATAAATTAAACATATATTGACCAGTTTCATTTTAGCTTGAATTTGGCTTTTGGGACCATTCGACCAACAAAGTTGAATTTGAAACTATTCACGAAGTTATAGCGTGGTTGGTATGATAAATAGAAAAACTCAAATACAACGTATAATTTGAATTACAACTTGAGTATATATAAACGTCAATAAAAAACTCATACAAGTTCTCAAAGAAAAAAAATAAATAAATAAAACCTTATGTAAAAATATTAATAGCCAAGCAAAGTTTGTAGATCTACTAGCATTAAGAAAAGAAGAAGGTCGGTGTAAGTTCCCAGTTCCCTCTATATCTGGGTTTTTCGCCGGAATTTATAATGGTTGTGTGGAGTTATAATGTAGAGGATGAAGATGGATGAAATGACCAAATTACCCACAGCGGTGATGTATAATGAATGGTTTAAAAATTCACAAAGCATAATGAGTTAAATTGACTAATACATAGAGTATTTATAGCTTTTACCCATAAAAGATAGTATCGTTAACAAAGAAAAGTGTGTCAACTTGTGTGCCACTTTAAACAATAACAAGTAAAAAACACATATAATCCAATCCAAAAAGGAATTGCTTCTCTTTTGCCGAAAATGAAACGTACATTACCTTCTACGAGTATTTAGAACAGATTAATGAATAAGCCTCATTCGTACATGTTTGACCCTTCGAGCAGATTATATTTCTAAAAGATTTTCTAATTTTTCTATCAAGTGTTCGTTTTCAACTAAGTGAAATATGAACATGTAACTGAACTTTTAATTGTATCATTTTTAAGAAAAAACTTGTAATTACCTTGCAACATAAAAGTAATTGAGTCAATATTTGGCTTTACAATTTAAGAAGGGATTAATTCATTACTTTTATTGACTTCGGTAAAAAGTCAAGTAACTAAACCTAGTTTGAGCCTTCATGCTTCTACCACAGCAAACAAAAAACAAAGTCAGCCTATGATCTATTACTGTTGATCAAACAAAGACACCTTAACAACCACGCGCATAAGTTAACCAGAATACTACAAAAATGTGCTTTGTCACTTTCTTTTTATATTTCATCTCATATTCATTCATTCGATTCACATGCATGATTAAACTATCCTATCATATGAATCAAATAGCTTCCAAAAGCATTTTTTTCACACATGTTCGTCTTGCCACTTCTCTTGATTACAGCTAGTAATTAACCTAGCTCACCATATACTCGCTAATTCTAATTATGACCATCGTTATAACTTAGCATACACCTCAACATATGGAGTAATAGTTCTTTAATATACTGGTTTAAATAACCGGTTTATTTACATAAAACTATTTAGAATAGTTTTTGTTAAATAAAACTATTCTAAATTATTATTAAAAAAATAGTTGTCGCATGCAAATATGAACACAAAATTTTGTTGGATTTTTCTTGGAAGATTATGTTAAAATCCAATTGCAACTAGCATTATTCTGTATTCAAAAAAAAATGTAGACTAAGTAAGGAACATACGAATTAAATTTATTGATTCCGACGAATACTAGAAACAATCTTCTAACTATCATTGATTCGAAAGGTATACCGATAGTTAGGCAAAATTCTTAGCAAAAACTGCCAAAAAGAGACTTTTCATATATTTTAGAACTGAATAGCCATGATCATAGTAAAGTTCTTAAATAAGCATATGAAACAGAAATGGGCCTCAAAAAAGACAAACGGGCCGAAAACTATGCTAAAAACAAAAATAAAAAAACCCGAAAAAACACAAAAATGCAAATAACTCCTAAAATATAGTGTTTCAGGGCTCTAAATTTCCGTAACCCAACTACGAATATAGTGTTTCAGGGCTCGAAAAAACATAAAAATGCAAATAATTCCAAAAATATAGTGTTCTCCTCGTTCCAAGCTTCGAATCGGCTAGTCATGGGCCTGAAACGGAGTCTCTGAGCCCAAGTTATGCTTCTTTGAATAAATGTCTTTTCTTCACACGATCCTGGGCCTCTAAAAACAAACGGGTCCGTTCTTCAACACTTGGGCCTGCATTATTCACCCCTGGGTAGACAAAATTCGCGCTCGAATTCACAACAAGATCATCATCAGATGAATCACCGTGATAAGGCAACAAGTGTTTTGTAACACCCCCAAAAATCAGGACAACGCAGCGGAATGGTAACATTGGGGTGCTACTTCAGGGCACAAAACACAAGTCATGGAAAACGACCTCAAAAGAGACGTTTAATAAAATGTCACATTTAATTTAATAAAAATGTCAGAGTTAAATAGGTTCCATTTATAATGTATTAGATAACATTGTCAAAACGTTTGTCAAATAGTACTCAAGTTATTAAGCCTTCAAAAATATATATATCCGCGCGACTCGAATGCTCCCAATGCTCCACTAGCAAAATAGTAACCTGAAAATACATGCTAAAACGTCAACAATAATGTTGGTGAATTCATAGGTTTAAGTAAAAAGCAGTATTGAAATAATTTAAGAAATATTTCAGAAGAAAAGTAGCGTTACAACATTTAAAAGTGTTATTTCCGAAATCCATCCGAAATCCAAGTAGTGATTCAGTAAATCAAGAAGTATTTAAAAGTGGACCACAAGATCGAAGTAATGGTGGACTAAGTACATATTCCGAAGTCCAAAACAAGTAATGTAGACAAGAGAAACACATTCATCAAGTCTAAGTATATATTATTGCACTAAGCTCATGACACCGAAACCTTAACGTACTTCAATCAATAGATTGGAATGCCCCGTAAAAGTAGGATGTTCTGCCAAACATCCTGGAAAGTAATATCTCAAATGTTAAATGCACCTGATCAAACTAGTGACCCAAGGAAAGGTGGGGATTGTCAATCCCGATAGATCTATCCACAACACTCGCGCTCACGACACTAGCAACTGACGGTTCATGATAAAAAGGGGACTTAAGTGGCAGAGAAGGTACTTAGGCAATAATGTAATCAGGAAATAGCATACAGTTTAAAAACACTTGTGTCCGAAGAAAAGCAATCATGTTGTTCAAAATTCAAGGTTTTCAAAGTATAGGTATTCAATGATCTCAAATCAGGTAGTAGACAAATCAAGCTTTGGTAAAAATAGTCAGGTAATTGTATTGTAGTAAAATATACAAGTTTGTAAACGAGCATGTATTCTCCCCCAAAACAGTTTAAAACAAGTAAAATAGGGGCTATGAAACTCACCTTGATGTTGCAGAGCAACTTGCAGAAATGCACAACACAAACGGAAAACGAAACGGCTCGACCAGAAGATGCAGCTTAACTGAACGGCTAAGACCCACTAGCCTAAGATGATAAATTTGAGTTTCCCGATGGATGAGTACATAAACGCGACATGTTGATAAGGGATTGAGGTTTCAAGTTGTAAGGGATTGGTGGTTGGTTAAATAAAACAAATCGAAAAGTAAACGCAAATATGTAATATATTCCGTATATATTACATATTAAATGAACTGTTATATAACTCATATGTTGAATTATAAAATAAAGACAAACATTCAAAATAAAAATTTGAGGTATTCAATACTTTGAAAGTATTATACAAGAAGTGAGAGTAATTAATTAAACAAAGTAGTTCGACACGTTTTTGGAATTCACCACTTTTATAGATATAATGTTCTTGCATAAAAATAATCGTACGACGTTTCTAAAGTTTTTTTTTTTAACAACTATGACTTTATTTTCTAGTTGCGAATTTATAAAATAATATTTTATAAATTAATATTTCGTTTCCTCGACGGGTTTTAGTTAAAACATTGTCTCATTCGTAAAAGTATATTTTCCGTTTATTTACGAGGTTATAGTATTATTTCTAATAAATAATCTTAAAACTATTTAACTTTGTCCTTTTATCAGGGTTTTTAAAATAATAGAAGTTTTAGTGAAACATTGCTAAGTATAGAGATTTATATAAATTTCGGCATGACCTTTTCGTTTATACGACGTTTCCCGTATTTATAAATTTCAATGTTTTCCGCTTTTAATCAATCTATGTTGCAACATACCTCAATATATATTTAACGGGCTTAAACAATTAACCAAAAACAAATATGACCAACCAAACACCCCTATATGGGCTGCTGTCCCAAACGCACCCTTAAGGAGTAAAACCCCGAAACAAACGCCCCTGTTGGGCCGATTATACACAGAAACAAACACCCCTTTGGGGGCTGCTATACAACGCAGAACCAAACGCCCCCGCTAGGCTGATAACCATATAAACAAACACCCTTATGGTGCGTTTTTGGTCGGGTAGCCAAAAAGAAAAATAAGATAAACCGAGGACGAAAGAAAATAAAATAACCACAAAACCAAAGGCCCCCTGGTGGGGCTGTTAAGCCAAACGCACCCTTTGTGGTGTTGGGGTTTCGGTTGGCGGCTGATGCCGCGGCTGTGACGGGGGTCAAGGCGTCGGCTGCAGTAGATGGTGGCGGTGGTGCTGGTGTGTCGTGGGGGAGATGGAGATGATGGTGAGGGTGGTGTTGATGATGGCGTCGGCGGTGGTAGGCGGCTGTAGGAGATGAGGGTGGATCGGTGGTGGTAAGTGGCGAAGATGGTGGCAGCGGTGGAGAGGGAGTAGTGATGGTGGTGAAGTTATGGTGGGCTGCGGTGGGGAGGCAGTCGGAGGGGTGAGTGGCGCGTGTAGGCGCGTGACCATGTGGGTTGGGTAGTTCGGAAGAAGAGGAAACTTTTTTGGAGTTGGCCGGAAAAGTCGGCGGCGGCGACGTGGTGGCCGGCGGTGGGCTGGCCGAAGAAGATGACCGGAAATGAGGGAGAGAGAGATAATGAGTGTGTGTGTGTGTAATGTTAGAGATGGAAATGAATAAAAATGTATAATTTTTGATATTTATATAAATGTTTTAAAAGTTATAATTAATTGTGACAAGTTATAAATAGATGGGGGTTAACTTTGTAAATATTTCACAGGGACCTAACGTGTAACTTTTGTTAATTATTGGTTCGGGACTCGTTTGGGCCACTTAACGGATGATTTAAATTACGAAACTTGCGCCATTGCGTTCGGAATAATTTTTCCTATAAAAATGAGTATTTACTTGATATTATTTCATAAATATTTTTATAACATTTATAAAAATATTTGTTATTTATTTTGTGATAAAATAAATTTTAACTCGAATATTCTTTTTTTTTATAAACGTTTTTGGATAAAATGTTTAATATTTTTATTAATTAAATTGTGATAATTAAATATAATTTAATTATTTTTGAGTCGGTACTCATTGGTCTCATTTTCAAATCAAATAAGTTTGAAAAAAATAAATTTGTGAGTAAGAGATGTGAAATAATAAATATAATTTATTATTTAAATAAGTTTACAAAAAGAAATGAAAGAATTTTCTGGTTACGGATTTTCGTTTTTAGTTGACAATAAAGGTCAAAGTTAAAAGTCATGTCGGGCCTCCCAAAAAGTCAAAGGGTAAAATAGTATTTTAAATGTCTGAAAATTACCGGTTGTTTCAGTCTACCCACCTTCACGAGAGCGCGTCCCGGTTGCTCAAATTTGTTTTATTACGTCTTGGTTTTACTAGTGACTATATGAGTGGATATACCTAGGTCATCGTCGAGGTTCCAACGAAAATTTGAGTGAACAAAGGTCAAAGCATAGGATATATGCAATCGATATGAGCGAATAAATCAAATGTAATGAGAATCTTCAAATGGAATGATGGAATACATGACTCAAAGAAAAGTCATTGGAACGAAGAATTTAACAAGTCGTCAATTCTTGAAAAGTGTGTTAATGATTTAATACTAATTAGATTTTCAAGATCGCTTGCGGTCGTTACACATTCGGAAAAATCATTATACAAGCACGAGTTCGAAAGAAATTCATTAAGCCAAGGAAATGAGTTCATTACAGGGACGACACACAAGCTATGTCGGATAACATAAGCCCACTCTTTATTAAATTTGTCTCACTTACCAAAAAGAGGCGTCCCAATCATTGTAAGTAAGAATTTATAAACTTATGGTTCTGGTAATTTTAATTCCTTATTCAAATGAGAAGCGTCCTAATTCATTCACTAAGATGATTATAAATCATCCTACTTAAGTACGCCTGCACAATAACACAATATCAATCATTATACGAAACATCGTTATCAGATCAAAAAAGCATAGGGGAAAGAGTGTTCAACTCAAAGTGGAATGGTAAAGTAATCGGCATTGGTGTTCGAGGGAGTAACTGAGAAATCAGAAAGTATGGGATAATCGGAGTGATCAATATTCATATAACTGACTAATATAAGATAAATAGTAAGGCGTCATAGGATAGACGTAAGAGAGCGAAATCATAAGCAAGTATTAAATACTCGTTATCCATATAAATAGTAGCAGAGATACAAAAGAGAGCTTATAAGTTACCTGGGAGCAAGCGCGCGTGGATATTGGATAAAATAAGGAAAAACTCTATATTTTGAAAAACATGGTCATAGTCTAGGTTTTGAAAACGACCTAGAGTTCTCTTGACTTCAACTTGTACCATCTGAACTACCCCAAAAATTAGGACAACGCAGCGGAATGGTAACACTTGGGGTTAGCTACTTCAGGGCACAAAACACAAGTCACGGAAAGACCTTTAAAATAAGACGTTTTAAATAAAGTCATATTCTATTTAATAAAAGATCAGAGTTGCACAGGTCTCATTTATAATGTATTAGAAAACATTGTCAAAACGTTTGTCAAATAGTACTCAAGTTATTAAGCCTTCAAAAATATATATATCCGCGCGACTCGAATGCTCATGCTCCAATAGCAAAATATACCTGAAAATACATGCTTAAAACGTCAACAATAATGTTGGTGAGTTTACAGGTTTAAGTAAAAAAAGCAGTATTGAAATAAATTTAGTATAATTTCAGAAGAAAGTAGCGTTTATACATTTAAAAGTGTTATTCCGATAATCCAGATCCGAAATCCAAGTAGTGATCAGTAATCAAGATGTATTTAAAAGTGGACTCACAAGATCGAAGTAAATGGGGAACTAATGTACATATTCCGAAGTCCAAAACAATGTAATGTAGACAGAGGACACACATTCATCAAGTCTAGTATTTAATATTGCACTATGCTCATGAACGAAGCCTTAACTTGATGTGTGCACCCAATCAGAAATTTAGGATGTTGCCAACACTCCTAACATCTCTCAATGTTAAATGCACCCGACTCAAACTAGTGACCAAGTACAAGGGTTGGGATTGTTAGTTCCGATTGATCTATCCATTACTACCAGCGCTCACTATAATAGCATTAACGTTCATTGAAAGTAGGGACTTAAGTTGGCATATATTACTACTTAGGCAATAATATTCAGGCAGTGAATCTGGATAGCATACACTTTGAACAAACACTTGTGTCGTAGTAAAACAAATCATGTTCTAAAATCTTACGGTTTCAATATAGGTATTCAGATCTCAATATCATGGTAGGAACAAATCAAGCTTTAGTAAAAATAACCATGTAATGCTTACGTATAGAAATCAATAAGTTTATGTAGTAAAACGAGCATGTATTCCCCTCGGGGTTTATAAAACATTGAAAAGATTGAAATGCGGGGACTATGCACTCACAAAGTATGAAAGGTAATTGTATTGTAGTAAAATATACTAGTTTGTAAACGAGCAATGTATTCTCCCCCAAAAAGTTTAAAAACAAAGTAAATAATAGGGGCTTTGAATCTAACAAAGTATTGAAAGGGTAATATTACTGTAGTACAATTTTACAAAGTTTGGTAAAACGAGCATGTATGCTCCCAAAACGTTTAACAAGTAAAAACATTGGGGCTATGATAACTCACCTTGATGTTGCCGAGCAACTTGCAGAATGCCACAGAATAAAGCACAACACTACGGAAACAAAACGGCTGGGACCAGAAGATGTAGCATTAAATTAACGGTCTAAGACCCATAGCTAGATGATGTATTTAGGTTTTCCGATGGATGAGTACATAAACGCGAATGTGACAGATAAAGGATTGAGGTATCAAGTTGTAAGGGAATAGGTGGTTGGTAAATAAAACAAATCGAAAAGTAGACGCAAAATATGTAATTATTCCGTATATATTACATATTAAATGAATGTTATATAAACTCTTGTTGAATTATAAATTAAAGACAAATCATTCAAAATAAAAATTTTGAGTATCAATTACTTTTGAAAAGTATTATACAACGAAGTGAGAGTAATTAATTAAACAAAGTACTGTTCGACAAGTTTTTGAATTCACCACTTTTATAGATATATGTTCTTGCATAAAATATAGTTTACGACGTTACTAAGTTTTTTTTACAAACTATGACTTTCTTTTCTAGTTGCGATTTATTAAAATAATATTTTATAAATTAATTAATTTCGTTTCCTCGAGGGTTGTAGTTAAAACATTGTCTCATTCGTTAAAGTTTATTGTCGTTTATTTACCGAGGTTATAGTATTATTTTCTAATAATTTTTTTACAAAACTCAATGTTTTTCACTTTAACTTTAACCACTCCATGTCGCAATATCCGCGTTTTTCAATTTATACCTAAACGAGACTTAATAATAAATAATATAAGTAAAACCAAACACACCCTTAAGATTATTAAACACAAAAACGAAAATAATAAGCAACCAATTTATTTAACCATTAACCACCATTTTAATCCGGTTTTATATTTTATAAAAGTTTTCATATCTTTATTAGCCGATTTAATAAAGATAAGCAAAACCAAACGCACCCTAGTGAATCTGTAAAACAAATGCACACTTATGGGCCGCCAAACCAACCAAACGCACCCTAACTGGCTGAGGACAGCCAAACACTTCTGTTTGGGTGGGTTAACTGCCGAACCAAACGCACCATATGCTTGTTAAAACAGCCAACCAAACGCCCTTGTTGGGCTGTAATTCGCAGAAACAAACACTCCCGAAGGCTGCAAAACTCACAAACAAACACACCCTTAAAAGAAATAAAACTATAATAAGTAAAGCAAATATATATATTTATATTTAACCATCCAAAGTGGTGTTGGGGTTTCGGTTGGCGGCTGATGCCGCGGCTGTGACGGGGGTCAAGGCGTCGGCGGCAGCAGATGGTGGCGGTGGTGCTGGTGTGTCGTGGGGGAGATGGAGATGATGGTGAGGGTGGTGTTGATGATGGCGTCGGCGGTGGTAGGCGGCTGTAGGAGATGAGGGTGGATCGGTGGTGGTAAGTGGCGAAGATGGTGGCAGCGGTGGAGAGGGAGTAGTGAGGGTGGCGAAGTTATGGTGGGCTGCGGTGGGGAGGCAGTCGGAGGGGGGGAATGGCGCGTGGAGGCGCGTGACCATGTGGGTTGGGTAGATCGGAAGAAGAGGAAACTTTTTTG
Organism: Tanacetum coccineum; assembly: GCA_026074375.1. Classification (NCBI taxonomy): domain Eukaryota; kingdom Viridiplantae; phylum Streptophyta; class Magnoliopsida; order Asterales; family Asteraceae; genus Tanacetum; species Tanacetum coccineum. The sequence goes on along the minus strand of BQNB010019465.1, from coordinate 44,032 downwards.
GAGTTGGCCGGAAAAGTCCGTCGGCAGTGGTGACGACGTGGGGTGGCAGCGGGGGTTCGCGGTGGTGTTATGGTGATATGGAGGCGGTGAGGGTGGTGATGAGTGGGGAGCGGCGGCTGTGGTGAGGTGGTGGTGGTGATGGCGCGTGGAGGAGAGTGTTGTTGGGGATCGGGTAGATCGGAAAGAGAGGAACACATTTGGTGTTCGCCGGAAAAATCCGCCAGAAAAGTTTTCTGGCGGCAACGGCGTGGCGGTGGCCGGAATCCGACGGCTGGCCGGTGGCTGCCGGAAATACTTTAGAGAGAGAGAGAGAGAGAGGAGAGTTATATGTGTGTGTATGTATATTTAGATATGAATGAAGAAAAAATATATAAGTTTTTATTTATATAGTAAAACTTAAAAATGAAATGAAAAGTTTATAATAGTTAGAGTAAATTTTGTAATATTTCACAGACCTAACGTGTAACCTTTTTTAATTATTGGTTCGGGACTCGCTTGAGCCACTTAACGGATGATTTAAATTACGAAACTTGCGCCATTGCGTTCGGAATAATTTTTCCTATAAAAATGAGTATTTACTTGATATTATTTCATAAATATTTTTATAACATTTATAAAAATATTTGCTATTTATTTTGTGATAAAATAAATTTTAACTCGAATATTCTTTTTTATTTTTTTTATAAACGTTTTTGGATAAAATGTTTAATATTTTTATTAATTAAATTGTGATAATTAAATATAATTTAATTATTTTTGAGTCGGTACTCATTGGTCTCATTTTCAAATCAAATAAGTTTAAAAAAAAATAAATTTGTGAGTAAGAGATGTGAAATAATTAGAGTATAATTTATTTATTAAAATATGTATTACAAAAAGAAAAAGAAAGGAATTTCTGGTTACGTGATTTTCGTTTTTTTTTAGTTGACAATAAAAAGGTCAAAGTCAAAAGTCAAGTCGGGCCGAAAAGTTTATGTGAACAAAAGTCAAAGCATAGAATATATGCAATCGGTATGAGCGAATAAATCAGAGGTAATGAGAATCTTCAAACGGGAGGATAAAATACATGACTCGAAGAAAAAGCCATTGGAACGAAGAATTTAACAAGTCGTCAATTCTTGAAAGTGGTTAATGATTTATTACTATTAGATTATCAAGTTCGCGGCGGTCGATACACATTCGGAAAAATCCATATAACAAAGCACGAGTCGAAAGAAATTCATAGCCCAAGGAATGATTCATACGGACGAACACACGCTATGTCGGATAAACATAAGCCCACTCATTTATAATTTGTCACTTACAAAAAGAAGCGTCCCAATCCTTGTAAGTAAGAATTTATAAACTTATGGTTCGGTAATTTATAATTTCCTTATTCAAATGAAGAAGCGTCCTAATTCATTTCAATAAGATGATTATAAATCATCCTACCTAAGTATCGCCGGCACAAAAACACGATATCAAAACAATAGATTACGAAACAACATATACGATCAAAAGCATAGGAAGAGTGTTCCAACTCAAAGTGGAGTGGTAAAGTAATCGGCATTGGTGTTCGAGGGAGTAATTGAGAAATCAGAAAGTACGGGATAATCGGAGTGATCAATATTTATATAACTGACTAATATAAGGTAAATAGTAAGGCGTCATACGATAGACGTAAGAAAGCGAAATCATAAGCAAGTATTAAATACTCGTTATCCATATAAATAGTAGCAGAGATATAAAAGAGAGCTTATAAGTTACCTGGAAGCAAGCGCGTGCGGATATCGGACAATGGTGAAAGGTTCTTAAAAGTTTTCGAAAAACGGTTATAGTCTAGGTTTTGAAAACGACCTAGTTCTCTACAACCAGTGCTCTGATACCAATCTGTCACACCCCCAAAATCGGACGGCAGCGGAATAGTAACATTGGGGTGCGACTTTAAGGCACAAAGTACAAGTCACAAAAAACGACCTCAAAAGAGACGTTTAATAAAATGTCACATTCAATTTAATTAAAAATGTCAGAGTTAAATAGGTTCCATTTATAATGTATTAGAAAACATTGTCAAAACGTTTGTCAAATAGTACTCAAGTTATTAAGTCTTCAAAAATATATATATCCGCGCGACTCGAATGCTCCCAATGCTCCACTAGCAAAATAGTAACCTGAAAATACATGCTAAAACGTCAACAATAATGTTGGTGAATTCATAGGTTTAGATAAAAACAGTATTGAAATAATTTAAGAAATATTTTCGTAAGAAAAGAAGCGTTACAACATTTAAAGGTATTATTTCCAAAATCCAAGTAGTGATTCAGTAAACCAGGAAGTATTTAAAAGTGGACCACAAGATCGAAGTAATGGTGGACTAAGTACGTATTCCGAAGTCCAAAACAAGTAAGGTAGACAAGGGAAACACATTCACCAAGTCTAAATATATAACAGGTATTATTGCACTAAGCTCATGACACCGAAACCTTAACAAGTTTGTGCCCCAAATGTATAGGATGCTTGCCAACAACCTAAAAGTACTCCCAATGTTAAATGCACCTGATCAAACTAGTGACCCAAGGAAAGGTGGGGATTGTCAGTCCCGATAGATCTATCCATAACACTCGCGCTCACTATAATAGCAATTAACGGTTCATGATAAGTAGGGACTTAAGTGGCAATATAGTGACTACTTAGGCAATAATATTCAGGCAGTAATCTGGATAGCATACAATTTAGAAAACACTTGTGTCCGTAGTAAAACAATCATGTCTAAAATTCACGGTTTCAAATATAGGTATTCACGATCTCAAATCATGTAGTAAACAAATCAAGCTTTAGTAAAAATAATCATGTAACGCTTACGTAGTAGAAATCAATAAGTTCACTTTGTAAAACGAGCATGTATTCCCCTCGCGGGTTTATAAAACATTGAAAAGATTGAAATGCGAGACTATGAACTCACCTTGATGTTGCAGAGCAACTTGCAGAAATGCACATAATAAGCACAGCACTAACGGAAAATGAAACGGCTCGACCAGAAGATGCAGCTTAACATGACGGCTAAGACCCACTAGCCTAGGATGATGTATGAAGGTTTACCGATGGATGAGTACATCAACGCGACTCGTTGATAAGGGATTTGGATTTCAGGTTGGATGGGTTTGGTGGTTGGTTAAATAAAATAAATCAAAAACAAAATGCAAGGTATGTAATATATTCCGTATATATTACATATGAAAAAGAAACAATTATATAATTCATGTGGCGAATCATATAATAAAGACAAACAAACAAAAGAATAAGTCGTTACATATAATACTTTACACGTATTATTTAAGAACGTAAGAAAATAATCGTAACAATATAATTCGACACGTTTTCGAAATTCACTTTACTAAATAAATAAAACGGTCTTGCATAAAAGTATACACACGTTTTAAAGTTACAAAATAAGTAAAAGATGTTTCTAAAGTTTTTACAAAAAGTTATGACTTTATTTCCTAGTCCAGAATTTATAAAAAAATAATATTTATAAATTAATATTTTATTTTCTTGACGGGTTTTTGTTAAAACAGTTATCTTGTTTATAAAAGTATATTTTTCGTTTATTTACCGATTTATTGTATTATTACAAATAAGCATAAGCAAATACAACCATCCAAACTTGGAGTAAAATGGGGTAGAGTGGTGGCTGCGGTGGTCGTTGTGGTGGTGGCGTCGCGGCTGTGGAAGGGGGCAGCGGGGGTGTGGGGAGATAGAGATGAAGGTGGTGGCGGTGTGATGGTAGTGCGTGGGTGATGATGGTGATGATGATGGTGTAGCAGCTGCTGCTGCCGAAGGGGGGGGGGGGGAGAAAAGGCGCGTGTAGGTGTCTATTAGTGGGTGCATGGAGGATCGGGAAGATCGGGTCCACGAAATCATTTTGTTTCGGTCGAAAAGTCCGCCGGGAAAACTTTTCGGCGGCGGCGGCGGTGTGGTGGCCGGCTTTGTGGAAACAGTAGCGGTGGTGGGGAGTGCGGGGAAGAGGTGATGATTGAAGTTTTTGAGTGTGTGTATTTTGATATGAAATGAAAAAAAAATATAAGTTTTTATTTATAATTATAAAACGTCTTTTCCCATTAATTCCCTCGCCCCCCCCCCCCCATTAAAGTTATATAATAGTTGGGGTAAAATTTTGTATATATTCCTAGGGATATCTATAACGTGTAACTTTTGTTAATTATTGATTCGGGACTCGTTTGAGCCACTTATTAACGGTATGAGTTCTTTAAATTAGGAATTGCCCGCCATTGTGTGCGGCATTAATTTTTCTATAAACTATGAAGAATTTACTTGATCAATATTTCATAATATTTTATATAACATTTATAAATATTTGTTATTTATTTTGTGATAGAATAAAATTTTACTCGATATTCTTTTTTTTTTTTTCTACAAATTTTTTGGATATAATCTGTTTCAAACAATTTATTAATTATTTTTATTAATTGAAAATTGTGAAACCCCAACCCACCTTAAATTATTAATATTTAATTATTTTTGAGTCTGGTAACTCATTGTCTCATTTCAAAGTCAAAATTATAAGTTTGAAAAAAAATAAAGTTGTGGGAGTGAGAGATGTGAACTAATACATATAATTTATATTTAAACTAAGTTTCACAAAACAAAAAAAAAATAAAGGAATTTCGGTTACGTGATTGCGTTTTTAGTTTGACAATAAAAAGGTCAGAAGTTAAAAGTCAAGTCGGGCCCAAAAGTCAAGGGTAAAATAGTCTTTTAAATGTTGAATAAATTACGGTTGTTACAGTCTACCACTTAAAGAGAGCGCCTGTCCGGTGCTCTCATTGTTTCTATTCGTTCTTTGGTTACTAGTGATTAGATGTGTGGATATTTAGTTCATCACAAGGTCTCCAACGAAAAGTTTATGTGAACAAAGTCAAAGATAGGATATATGCAATCGATCTGAGCATCGCGAATGAATCAAATGTATGCAGAATCTTCGAATGGAAGGATGGAATACAGGATTCGTGTGAAATGCCCATTGGAAACGATAAGAAATTTACAATCGCGGTGGTAATCTGGAAAAGTGGTTAATGATTTATTAACTATGTTATTAGATTTTCAAGTTCGCGGCGATCGATACACATTCGAAAAAAGCCAATATACAAAAGGCACGAGTCGAAAGAAATTTCATAGCCCAAGGAATGATTAATTTACGGTGTTACGGACGAACACACGCTTTTGTCCCGGATAAAACATAAGGCACACCATTTATAAATTTGTCACTTATCAAAAGAGGCGTATCCCATCCTCTGTGTGTAAGTGTTTATTAACTTATGGTTCGGTAATTTATAATTTCCTTATTTCAAATGAAAGAAGCTGTCCCTAATTCATTTCAATTAGATGACTATATAAATCATCCTTACCTAAGTATGCCTGCACAAAAACTACGATATCAAAACATATAGATTCGAATGAAAACATATACGGATCAAAGCATTAGGAAGAGTGTTTCCACTACTCAGAGTGGACGTGGTTAAGTCGGTAAAGTAATCGGCATTCAGGTGTTCGAGGATGTAATTTAGTAGTAATTGCGAACAGGAAATCACGGGAAGTACGGGAATAATCGATTAGTTAAGTGATCAATTATTTATATAACTGACTTAATTAAGGTAACTAGTAGGACGTCATATTGATAGACGTTTAAGAGAAACGAAATCTAGTCTAGTTAATAATACTCATTATCCATGCAATAGTGTAGTGATTGGCAAAAGAGTGCATATAGTTTACTGGAGCAATAGCGCGCAACGGATATCGGAATTATATTGTATTTTAATATAAAAAATAAAACAAGAAATAAGACTCTATATTTTGAAAAAACATGGTCTTAGTTAGGTTTTGAAAATGTACCTAGTTCTCTTTGACTTCAGGCTCTGATACCTATCTGTAAACCACCCCAAGAATCAGGACAACGCAAGCGGAATATGGTTAACATGTGGGGTTATATCTTCAGGGCCCATAAAACACAAGTCATGGAAAACGACCTCAAAAGAGACGTTTAATAAAATGTCACATTTAATTTAATAAAATGTCAGAGTTAAATAGATTCCATTTATAATGTATTAGATAACATTTGTCAAAAACGTTTGTAAAATAGTACATCAAGTTTTATTAAGCCTTCAAAATATATATATCCGCGCGGGACTCGAATGCTCCAAGGCTTCCTAGCACAAATAGTAACCTGAATAATACATGGCTTAAAACGACAACAATACTGTTGGTGCATTCATAGGTTTAAGAAAAAAATGCGGAATTGAAATAATTTAAGAAATATTTCAAGACGGAAAAGTAGGTATACAACATTTAAAAGTCTTATTCCGAAATTCATTCCGAAATCCAAGTAGTGATGTTCAGTTAAATCAAGATTATTAAAACGGTAAAATGGACCACAGAGGAAGTAATGGTGAACTAAGTACTATTCCGAAGTCCAAAACAAGTAATGTAGACAATGAGAAAACACATTCATCAAGTCTAATATTTATTCTTGCCCTAAGCTCATGGTCACCGAACCGCCCTTAAACCTTACTTCAATATCATCCTCGTAGACTTGGAACCACTGCCCCCGTAAACAGCTATAGCGATGTTCTGTCCAAACATCACCGAGAATAACGCTAATGCCTCAAATGCCTTCAATGCCACCCCCCCCACGTAAGTCAGCTTGTGACCCCCTAAAGAAAGGTGGGGTGTCAATCCCGATAGATCTCATCCACAACACTCGCCCTGACTCACGACACTAGCAACTGACGGTTCATGATAAATAGGGGGACCTTCAGTCGCCCGGCAGACGAAGTACTCTACGGCAATACATGTAATCTCAGGACCAGAGCATTATCCAGTTTGACAAAACACTCGCGCGACGTACGTAACTCACTAACCTCCATGTCTAAATAATGTCCACTTAGGTATTTCACACTAAATATATCGGTCATCTGTCACACACGCTATCTCAAATTCATGTAGTACAATAATCAAGCTTTAGTGTACCTAATCATAGTCATCAGGTAACACTTCCTCTGTATCTAGACACCATGCCCTATCAGCATAGCGTGCGCTATGTCAGCTAAACCCTTACGCTAGCACCGTATATCTCCCGTCTTACACACCACGCAACCTACATCTGAGATGTTCGTCCCCAACTACCATACATACCACCCACGTCTCCTCTCCTTCTGGCGCGCCGCGGCGCTGCAAACTAGCATCTCTACGCTACCTGTACAGGTGACAAAGAGGGCGATATTTGTCTACAGAGTAGCCTCATCTGTCATCTCACACACACGACAAATGTCTGGCCCCCATGTCCGTGCCTGGTATCCTCACGCAGCAGACCCCCGCAACGGTATGCCTAGCTTCTTGAGTTCTTCCCCCTCCGCGTGGTTTTATAAACATAATCTTACAAATAAGCATTGTCGATCATCGCGACGACTATGAACTCACCTTGTGTTCCATCGCTAGCCAAAACCATCTGCAGAAATGCCCACGATACAGCCATATCTCACCAATCAACGGTAACTGACTCCACGGCCCCCCCCCTCGACACAGAAGCTAGCAGCACTTATTGCCAATGACACATAGTAAATGGCTCATCAACAGCTATCTTAGTAAAATATCTCTCTCACCACTAGCCGCTCAGCACAGTGGATGAGCGAGAGAGAGGACGCTTTAGTCCTTAACCCCGCCCCAGGTCACAGAGGCAAGTTCACCTTAGTCACTCAGCGCACTACGCTACGCCACCCACACCGCCACCACCCCTAGCTCCTAAGTCAGCTATAGGATCTTGCGCGCTGTTCATAGCTTACCCGCCGGATGCGTATCTGCATGGCCGGTCGCGGTCCTTATAAATACATATCAATCACACTCATCGTCTAAACAGTCGCTAAACGCAATAATGCGCCTATATCATTCGTATATCTCGTACATTTAATATGAAATGTTATACTAACTCATATGTTCGAATCCCCTCATTAAAATAAACGACAAACTTCTCAAAATAAAATTTTTGAGCGTATTCAATCTCACCGCTGAAAAATATTCTCAAGATCGCTCCGAGAGTTAAATAATTTACCAAAGTGTTCGACACGTTTGTCTTGCAATGCCACCACTTTTATACTTCGATTTTAATGTTCTCTGCACTAATATAAAAAATCGTACGGACCGTTTCTCTCTCAAGCCTTTTTTTTATAATACAAAACTCTGATCTCATCCTTCATCTTTCTCAGTGCTTGCGAATTTTTAACATAGTAATATTTATAAATTCCCCCATCTCTGCTCCGTTTCCCTCCGACGGGGTTCTTCGTTTTAAAAATTGTCTTCATTGTAAAAGTTCGTCATCATGCCTATCGTTTATCTCTACGAGGGTCCTATTGTATTATTTCTACATTCAATCTGAAATAACATGTTAAGCTAAATCCCCTACTAGCATATTCTGTCCTTCTTTCTCGCGTCCTGTTTGTTAACTCATACATAGCTCAGTTTCTAGGCGAAACTCCTCCCTTGCTAGCCTAGAGACGCATACCTGTATACATACAACTTTCACTCCGGCCCATGACCATTTTGTATTATCCGACGGAGATTCCGCTCATTTCTCTTAATTTTACACATCATGCTTTTCAACAGCATGCTCCTGCTACTCATCTATTCCTATGTTGCGCACTAACATACCCCTACCAATATAATTCTATCTCCGGCGACCTTAAACAATTCTTTCACACACCCATAACCCACACAAATATGACCCACACACCACTAACCACCCCTATATCTGGCGCCTGTGTACACACCATCTCTCCGCCTCCACCCCTTAAGGCAGTGTACAAGACACCCGCCACGCACACACACAATACCCGCCCCCCTGCGTTCGCCCGGCCCCACCGTCTTCCCCCCCCAGCTCTACAACACGTACAACCCTCAACCACCCCGTCGGACCATCGCTGCAAAAAATCCCACCTCCCCGCGCCAAACGCCCTCCGTGCTTGCGGCAGTCTATATCAATCTCGTCGATACAACTAAACCAACACCCTCCCCCCGGCTGGCGTCACTTCTCCACCCCGTACATCACGCAATTACGCACCCTCTAAATGGCAGCCTTTCGTCGGCCCTCATGTAACTCGCGGCACACATAATACCCTAAAACCCCTTTGCGGTCGCTCCGCCCCCTCATCCTCTGAGCTCTCCTCACTCCCACTATACTCAGCCAATCTCCACATAACTAAAAGAACCCCTCTCTCTCATCCCAAGTGCAAGTTATCTATAACTAGCCTCGTAACTCCTTACAAAAATCCTACTAATTAGCACTGCTACTCGCCAATAATATCCACCAGTCCTCTCCACTTTCGGCAGCCGCATATTAATCGGCGGTCTCGAGTGGTGCGCACTCGCTGGTGCCGTCCCCGCTTCCGTGGAGTGTCGGTGGGTCGCGGCGTGTGGAAGGGGGCAGCGGGGTCGGGGGGAAGACTAGGTTGCAGCCAACAGGCCATTCCGCCCCACAAACAACCACCAACCCCCCCCCACCCCCCCCCCCCCCCCCCCCCCCCCCCCCCCCCCCCCCCACCCCCCCCCCCCCCCAGTGTGGCGGTGTGATGGTAGTGCGTGGGTGATGATGGTGATGATGATGGTGTAGCAGCTGCTGCTGCCGAAGGGGGGGGGGGGGGGAAGAAATGGCGCGTGGTGGCGAGTAGGTATGGGGATCGGGTAGATCGGGTCACGAGAATCACTTTTGGTTTTCGGCGGAAAAAGTCGCCGGAAACACGTTTCCGGCGCGGCGGCGGCCGGTTCGGCGGTGGTGGTGGCCGGCGTGAACAGTAGCCGGTGGTGGGGGTGAGGGGAGAGGTTGAAGATGAAGTTTTTGTGTGTGTGTTATTTTGATATGAAATGAAAAAAATATATAAGTTTTTATTTATATATAAAACTTTTAATATGAAATGAAAAGTATATAATAGTTAGGGGTAAATTTTGTAAATATTTTACAGGGACCTAACGTGTAACTTTTGTTAATTATTGGTTCGGGGCTCGTTTGAGCCACTTAACGGATGATTTAAATTACGAAACTTGCGCCATTGTGTTCGGAATAATTTTTCCTATAAAAATGAGTATTTACTTGATATTATTTCATAAATATTTTTATAACATTTATAAAATATTTGTTATTTATTTTGTGATAAAATAAATTTTAACTCGAATATTTCTTTTTTTTTCTACAAACATTTTTGGATAAAATGTTAAACAATTTTATTTAATATTTTTATTAATTAAATTGTGATAATTAAATATAATATTTAATTATTTTTGAGTCGGTACTCATTGGTCTCATTTTCAAATCAAATAAGTTTGAAAAAAATAAATTTGTGAGTGAGAGATGTGAAATAATAAATATAATTTATTATTTAACTAAGTTTACAAAACAAAAAAAATATATAAGGGAATTTCTGGTTACGTGATTTTCGTTTTTAGTTGACAATAAAAAGGTCAAAGTCAAAAGTCAAGTCGGGCCCAAAAGTCAAAGGGTAAAATAGTCTTTTAAATGTCTGAAAATTACCGGTTGTTACATGTTTCACATTAAAGACATCAGAACATCGAATATGGCTTGGTAACTTCAAACGGTAAGCATTGGAGTTAATTTTCTCGACAATTTCCAGCGGGCCAATCTTCTTAGCTGATAACTTATTATATACACAACTGAGAAACGGTCATTAGTTAAAACAGCCCACACAAAGTCACCCGCTTCAAAATCCACATGTCGCCGCTTTTGATCTGCATCTTGCTTGTACTTGCAGTTGGCTTGAAGAAACTAAAGAATCATAGATCCGGTGGTCAGGGAGACTCAAACCACAAGATAGCCATGTTTAGTAAGATAGAGTAGAGAGAGAAACAAATGTGTAAAATTAGATGGAAAAGGAAAATAATACAAGAGTCTCAACCCCTCCATGGAAGCCATAGAGGGGTATATATAGTCCATACACCTCACATCTATACAATAATGCCTATTCTAGTCCATGCGTATGTCATTATGATAAACTATGGTAATTTCATAATGTCGTCGCATAAAATGGATTTCTAACAATCTTCCCCCATGGGACGATATGCATAATTACTTATAATATTTTCCTAACAGGTACACATTGATTAAGAACAAGAACTTTCACGAAGCTTTCAATGCTGATGATGTCTTCTGTGGTCTTTAACTTCAAGTCTTCATTCTATCATGAATCATCTGTGTAGTACCTTGTAGGAGAAATATTATAATAGGTATAAACTAGGCAACCCATATACTTCTTGGTTAAGGAGAAGCTTCTGAATCAGTTTTCCCCTAATTCATGCCACATATTCTTCATTTAGAAGCTTTCAAAGCTTCCCCTCAAACTAGCAATCCTCTCTTGAGCAGTTTTAAAGCTTTCTTACAAGCTTAAAATAATTAAGTGCACAACGGAATTAGTAGCATACCACATCAAATATTACTGCTCCTTTGATAATAAGATTAGTGATTAACCGTTCGAGGAAGACATAAACTGGATCAGCAACTGATGTGTCGTTGTGTGGTGTATATTTTATTGATTCAAGTTTTAAATTTATATTTTGCCGACTAAACCAAAAACAACACTTTAACAGGCAGTGTACCCGATCGGTAGTAGTTTCGTGGTAAGTAAGGTGTCGAACACTTGAAGCGAGGTTAAATCTATCAATTTAATTAATATCTTGGTTATCTAATCTATGTTAATTCTATTCTATTCTAAACCTATGTCAGTCTAAATCCTAATTCTAACGGGAAAATAGGGTTTTCAGCCTGAGAGACTGGCACGGTTTGGTTGGTGACTACAATCAATTCAAGGCACTTTAACCCACGCGAGCTAATTAAAAAAAGATAAAAGAGCGGTCGAGCCAAATATAAGAAAAATGTATTAACCATTATTAATCCGATTAGAATGTTGGTTTGTTTATTAAGTGCAATGATTTCTTCTCTCGAGGTGGCATATCATTCTTAAGACTTAGGCGTTACATCATCCTAAGACCTAGACACATTAATTCTGTCACAATTAAAGCATCCGCATAAAGCATCCTTATTTGCTGATTATAATCTATCTTAGGGATTAAAGCAATGGTGATCTTGTTAAACCCTAGCTCATAGAGACTTTACCCACTTACCGCTTAATGGTAATTTATACACTAGTAGTCCACTTGTCCAACTATCCAATGGAATCAGAACGTTACTTGTTGAATTATCTAGGTCACCTGCTAGTCAACACGATCAATAAACCATTGGCAATATCCAATTAACTAGTTAAGCCCGAAGCGTATCCTAGACACAGACTTAGAAGGACAATATTTGTGTAACTATGATTCTAGATGTATAAATTACTATATGAAGAGCTATCCCGGACTCTAGATCTACTTGGTCCGTGTCACTAGATCCAGTTGAATGATAGGTCGCATACAAAAGCGCGTAAACAAGTATAAATTGATAAACATAAACAAGCATTCAACGATAAATCAAGAAATCGAGATAAACAAATACCAAACATTCAGATCTTCATAATAATGGCTAATACCTGAAGGTATTAGCCTTCAAACGTCATAATAAATACAAGAGTAATTATTTAGCCAAGGTAAACTAACCGAGTTAACGAATGATACCAAAAACTAAACGATTACTAAAGTATATGGAATTACACGTTGTCTTCTATGGAATTGATAACGTTGCTCGACCTCTTCTGCTCTTTTTCTCTTCTAAAAATCAACTTTTATGGTTTAGGTATCGAGAATATGATTTAGCACACTTAAAACTCATTTTTGAGTTTTCTATTTATAAGGTCTGGAAGTCGGTTCGATACGGCGTATCCAAGTATTGGATACGGCGTATTGGGGATTTCTTGGAGTAGGGACCACGCTTGATATCTTCTAGAATATTCACATACTATATCTTGAATACGGCGTATTGAGTCTCTCTGGATACGGTGTATTGAACTTTAGTCATCTGTGGTCTTTGGTGAGTGCAGGCACGGATACACCGTATCTTCCTTGATGGATACAGCGTATTGATCTTCAGAATAGTATTCTTTAAAATATCTTCATTTAAGCTCCAGAATGCGCCCCTTTTGCTAACTTTTACCAATTACTCTATAATTACTGCAATTCTCAAATATAAACGATTAAGTAACAATTCTTTGCAATAACTATACAAAATGGGTTAATAACATGTGATAAATGATGCTATAAAATAGACGTTTTTGATGTCATCAACAACGTATCTTCTTACGCTTGAATAATTCTTCTCACAACTCTTCCCCCTGGAAATTCAAATAAAGCATACTAACTTTCACAAGATATCTCTTCCCCCATGTGGTTGAAGAAATGCACCCAAAATCTACAAGTTAAAGCGTTGATTTTCTCTACGGTTATGACATTTGTCTTCCTAGCATGGCCTAACAAAAAAGATTTTCAAGAAAGATGACTTTTTCAATCTTTCAAGAAAAAGAAAGGCAAAGACTAGTGGGTGTATCTCTTCCTTCCCCCTTGCTGGTTTTGATACCTCAGAATCAGCAAAACCATGTACGCACAAATACTTGAATACTTGTGTGAAGAATAAATTAGCTCAAATCTATCCTGTGAGAATCAACTGCTGATCAAATCTCTACTCATAAACTCTCTCTGACTATCTTTTTACCAACCGTTTTGTAGGCTATTTGAAGTGACCACTGATGGAGTAAACCCGATATACCAAACTTGAAACTGAAGTAGAATTCCCCGTTCTTGTGACTTAAGCTTGCACTAATGTTGGAAGAATAGTGTAGAGAAACTCAATACTTACCAAGCAAAGTATGAGACATTCATCACCTTTTGCGATTATCCACAACGTCTTCTGCGTGTGACACTGAGAACTACAACGTATCTCCTTTAAGTGATAGTTATCCAGGTCTTCAACCAACCACCCCGACTGCTGGTAACTAGATAACCCAAGTCTTCATCTAAAATCTTAAGCCCGAGCAAGTTATCATTGAAAGTCATGCATCCAACCAACCCCGACTTCAAGATAAAATAAGAATACGCCTTTGTGAAATTCCACTTCAATCTCAAATAAGTGATACCCGATCAACTCCGTAGTCACTTAGAAAAATTAATACCAAATCTAGCCTTTAAATTTAGTTTCATGATTCTTTTTACAAATTGATCCCGATCTCGTCACATTTTCACTTTTAAACCCCAAATATAACCAAATATCAAATAATCAAATCCATCCATAATACACCATTATTAATATTTTGGTCTTATACTACAACAATACTTGGCCAAAAATTGTTAATCCCAACTTTCGTAACTAGCCCTAAATTTACTACAATTAGGTGTGCAGCACATACTAGCCCAAAATAGCCTAATACCGATTTCTTGTTAAATCCGGCCTAGTACCATTCGACTAATTTATGGGATATTTAAGAGAGATACCTTAATTTTGTGTAAACCTAATCACACTCCACATATTCATTCGCCTCCATCTTATTATTTTCTCTCCCAACTGCTTTTGATAACTTCTCTTGCAGTCAAATACTCAAGAACACAATCTACTTACCTCTATCTAACAATCGAACCCCACAAAAATATTCCAAAATAAATTGAAACTTACAACCACATGTCCTTTAGCCACAAAGAATCTTGTCTTGAATCTGTAGTTGACCGAATATAACGACACATATCCAACGAAACAACACGACATCAAGATCTCACAAGGAGGTCACGGGTAGATTTTATTTTGTATCGTTCTTGTTTTTCCGAGATCGAAACAAAGAAGGATCATGACCCAATTGTTATAGATCTTTCTTTATTTTCGTACATCAAGGACAGATCTATGATGGTAAAGGTTCAAACCTAACAAAAATCTTTAAAAGATTTGTTTTAAAAGGTTGAATATTTTTATCATGGTTTATTGTTGTTTTGATTCGAGTCTAGATGTTGGAAGATAGGATAATAGATAGTTGTGGTTTCGATGTGATATGAGGATAAGGGGATTTAGGATATAGTTGGATTTGTTGTTGGTGGTTATGGTGCTGATGTAAAATTGTTGTTGATGGTTGTAATTGTTTGAGATGGAGTAATGAGTCTGTACTTCTCTTTTGTCTTACTTCTTTTCATTTGGGTTTGACTCGGTGACTCATTAAGTTGACCCAGTCAACTCGGTAATTACCGAGTTGACTCGGTATGAGTCATGGTTGGCTTCTAGATGTCATATTTCGCATGAAATAAGGTCATGTCATATTTCGCACACAGATTGCAAAATGGACAGATTTTCTTTTCCTTAGAAAGACATATTTCACATGATACAACCCTGCATATTTTTTTATTTTTCTCGAATGTTGTAATTACACATTTCGCATGCATATTTCGCACAACAAGTAACCCTGTCATGTTTCGCAGCCTTCAACACCCTTACATATTTCGCAGGATTCATACAACAAGCCCATAAATATGTCTGAAAATAAGCAGATCTGATTATAAGCATGGACGAAATAAGCAGAAACATACCCATAATAAAATAACACGAAATAAGCTTTTGGACAGATATGGACATTTTTTGAGATCTGGGACAATATGACGACTATCTTTTGACCACAAAATATAGACTATGACTGTTGAGATAAAAATCATACGAACCATCAAAAACTCATACGAAACATCAAAAATAGTAACAACAATAGACACCAAAAACCGTAATAAAAGTGATTGATTTGAGACCAAGTGGACCACAAAAATTAAGCCAACCCAAGATTGTAGTCTTGGCTCTGTTACCAATTGAAGAAACTACAAGATAGCCATGTTTAGTGTGAGAGATTAGAGAGAGAAACAAATGTGTAAAATAAGAAGAAAAAAGAAAATAATACAAGAGTCTCAACCCCTCCATAGAAGCCATGGATAGGTATATATAGTCTATACGCCTCACATCTATACAATAATGCATATTCTAGTCCCTGCATATATGACGATGATAAACTATGGTAATTCCATAATGTCGTCACATTAAATGGATTTCTAACATGGCTCAAACCAAGTTGTCACGAACAACTGTATGAACTTTACGCAACCCTTCAACAAAATCTTGCAATTTCTTTCTGTTACAATTCTGATGTGAATTTCAAACATTTTAGAAGATTACAATAAAATGTAAAAACAATGAGTTTTGATTGTTGTTGCAAATCCCTTGCGTTTATTTAGTTTCGTTAATCCACTAGAGAACGCTTGAAAAGATTGCAAAATCCTAGTTGAGCATGTTTATAAGAGGATTCCAGATTGGAAGAAAAAATGGTTCTCATTTCCAGGTCGACAAAAACTTATCCATTATGTATTGCCGTCTATGCATCTATATTGGGCATCCGTCTTCATACTTCCAGCAGGTATTATTCACAATATTGAACAGTTGATGTGTGGTTACTTATGGTGCCAAGGTGATATGAAATGAGGTAAGGAGAAAGTTTATTAGAAGGATGTTTGTTTCCCAAAGAATGAAGGTCCGCTTGGTGTGTAAAAGATTAAAACGGTTAATATTGCTTTATTGACGTCCTATATTTGGAAAATTATAATGCACGAGGACTTCATGTGGGAACAATAGATCCAAATGGTGCATGGAGGTGCCTCGGTCTTGGTTTAGTTTGTTCCCCAACTTAATTCAAGTTAGTGTGCCAACTTTGCATCATGAACAGGTTGATACGCTACATTGGAAGCTTCATGATGACACATTATCTTCCTTTATTGTATGTCGTGCATGGCATAGTGTCCGTGTGCGTAGCAATAAAGTCGATTGGTTCAAAATAGTTTGGTCAAGTTATAGTATCCCAAGGCATGCTATTCACATGTAGTTTGTTATAAGGAAACGACTAATCGAAAGTTGAGGCCCGGGTCCTGAACTGAATTCTTCAGAAGCCATTGATCATATGACCATTTGAGGACGGGAGCACACTTGTATTAAAAAGATCTTATCCAAGTTAAACCGTATTGATCTCATTTTATTTACTTTTCTCCCCCTTAAAAATTGCATATGTTGTTGCCATTTTTGATGAAAAAGTAAATTAGAATACAAGCTAATGTACGTTGATCCACTTGTTGAGTGAACGAGCATGAGAACTTATAAAAGTTGTTGATAAGAGTGCTCGTAAATAAGAAGATTTCTCTCTTTTAAAGATAAAGTGCACTGAAGCGTACACCTTTCTTTTCTTTGAGGAGTAGGCCCTGAAGTGTTGTCTGCAGACGCCATTTGTTCTTGTTTATCACATTTGACTTCCTTGAACCCCTGGTTTCTAAGATATCAGTCTATTCAACAACCAAACTTTAAGTCTTTCCTTTTTAGGGATTAAAAAGATTGTACTCTGCACTCACACTAAGTTAAAGAGTAATGCATGACATTAGAGGTGTGAAATTCGCATTTTCCATATGGGTTAGTGATATCATCATTTGAACCATTTGGGGTTCACTGTCAACATTGGTTATGCTATCGGTGAATATCTTTAGTCTTGGAAATTCTACCCGTAGGTTTCCACCTAAGACAAGATCTAGGATATGTTTTGTCTCCAATCACAGCGGAAGACTTATTTGGAGAAAGCCTATATCCTTTAAAGATCCGTCTTTTAGGTTTGTTTACATTACTTTTATTTCCTACGGGTTTGATACTGTTTCTAGACTTAGGGGATTGAATCTTAGCACGAGAATTCACCTCTTTTAGGAATTTTATAACACATGCATCATGATTTGCATTAAAGACACATTTCTGACAGGTCAAAACAAACAAGGTGTTTGGAGTCCGAACATGAACTGGGATTCTAAGAGATGATTTGCTTTTTGCACAAACATTTAAACTGACCATGACTTCTCTTAGGTGCAAACGCCAATTCCTAAATGTTTGATTATTGCTCCTAGGTTTTGGGTGTACACGCATTAAGAGTGTGGTGTGTTAATGGTGTGTTCTAACAGAAGGCATTTCCCTAGGTTTAAGATTCTAATATTCATTGTCTCTGCGGTATTTTTCTTGACTTACTCAGAAGTAATGTATGAGCCATATCATTAGAACATATTGATTCTTTTTATACAATTCCTAGAGAGCTAGGTGCATTACATGATGAGGTTATGCAGGAGTAAAGTTAGGAACTAAACATGGAGTGGCTGGTTTTGTCAAAATTATAAATCAACAAACTTCTTCCCAACAAAATCAAAACTTATAAATCCAAAATAAAATTAATAACCCCATAAATTTAACAATAATTATTAACCACCCACCTTATTTAAACCCACCCAATTAACTTTATTACAAAACTAATTTATCACTTCATATTTCTTGTGTGTCCCCCCTTATGTCAAATAATTTCTCCCTCTTAATGCTGCAATCGCCAAAAAACTACTATTTCTAAATCATGAGCTCATCCCTCCACCCCCACCCTCCACCCACTCCAAGCCCCCCACCCACCCTCACCCCTGTGTGTGTGTTCAAACGACTTTATGATTAATTTGAGAAATTAAAGTGTCACTGTTGTCTTTATTCTGAACGCGTGTCTTCCCCTTTTAATTGAATATAAAGTTCTTTTTACTAAGACTGTTTTAAATGAGCATTTTCTTCTATGTAATTTGCTCATTATGTTGCAGTAATTTAGCCCACCACTGTGTTCTAATTCGATGTTAATAGTTTCAATTAAATCTATATCATTTTTAACTTTGGCTTTCATTACTTGGCTTCCCCTCACAATTTTAATTTGATTCTTGAGTTGCAAATTAGTGTAGTTTTGGCCTGTAGCTGAACTTTCAAATCATTTATCTCAAAAAATTCATGAAACTTAGGAGTATCCTGGTTTTTACCTGGTTTGTTGCTTTGAAAACTTGCATATTTTGATTGTTTCATTTTGTATTTTCAAGTTCAAGTCGAAATACAATGTTTTTCAAGTAGTAAAAACCTGTGTGAAAGTTCATTATACTTTTCTTTTTCAGTCATTTCTTTTGATTTGACAGGCTCAACGTTAAGCGAAGGACTTTTTACTTGATATTGTTTAGAATCCCGGATAATCTCTCCTCCTCTATGACACATATTTGTTGAATTGGGAGTGGTATTGCTATCAATATTTTCCAACAGATGTGTGTCATAACTGGGTTCAGATTGCACAGAATGCTATTGTTCATTAGCAAGTACATTATGTTAAGCAGTCAAGTATACCTCAACAGATGGAACTTGGCATTTTTAATGGCTTAATAGTTGCATCCACAACCATGTGTGAGATAATTTCCCGTGAACTGTACTTCTATCCATGCTTTTAGATTCTGTTCCCACTGCTTTCATTTAGATTTGTTGAGTGCATGATCTGAAAAGTACTATTTCTGAACTCTATCGCACTGCATTATGTAACCACTAAACTATATCCAATGCTTTACTTTGAATCAACTTTCCCTTTTTGATGCATTTGTCTTTCATTCATCCGACTATCATTATACTGTCGTTTATGGAGTGTTCTTTTCAGCAACAGGACCTTAAACATTACCCATGTGTTATAGAGTAGTGTTCTCTAAACTAGTTTAACTTCGATTCCAGATATTTAGCAAAATTCTTTTCATGTCATTTTCGGACAATGTATAATCCCAATGGTGAATTACGAATCGATGAACATCTGAAATTGTATGTTAATCACCCAAAAGGCAGCCATGGATCTATCTTCTTGAAATTCGTCTTTGTCAAGTTGCTTTTGGAGTTGATCTAAGTTTAGTAACATTGTGCTTGTGAAAGTCTGAACATCTTGATCAAAAAGTGACGCAAATGCCCGTTCGTATCCTCCCTCAAATCTAGGTATTTTTAAGTCATTGATTGAAAGAACCTTGAGATGTGAATGAAGTAGTCGAAAAGATTCCATGCAACTTTCCTTTGCTTTGTGTTTCATTTGTTGCAACTGATGCAACTCTCTCTCTTATGAATTAGAATTCAAAGATTCCATTGAAATTCAATGTGTGAAATAAAATTAAGGATCTTAAGTAGATAAAGTGATTGTTGTTGTGGTTTGAGTATGAAAATCTAGTTCATGGGATTTTACAAGTCTTGATTAAACCGAGAAACACGTGAGTATTTCGCAGGATTTTACTAAATCAAGAAGAAACCGTAAAACTAGAATTGTTGTTGCTGAATGTAACACCCCCATTTTTACAATATAGCAGCAGAAGCTAATCTGGGGTATTACTTCATGGATACAACAATCATAATCATAGGTAAAGGACCAAAAAGAGCGTTTATTCAAAAAGATATGTTATCATTCCATTTTCAAATCAGAGTTTTACAAAGGCAGGTCCAAAAATCTAGAAACATAAAATGTGAATGATAACAAGTTTTAGCCATCTTCGAGTCCATGCCACTCATGCCATACGTTGCTCATTTACCTGAGATAAACATGCATAAAAGGGTCAACAAAGGTTTTAGAGTGAAAATCATCGGTTTATAATAAAATGGCTTGTTGAAATTATGTTGTTTATACACCCTAAGCTGGTTAAATAAACTGCAATGAGTATACTTATTATAGAAAACAATATATTGCCACTAAGCTTATGAAATCACATATTAAAACTCAATAGCACCGGGAACCTTTACAGGAGATACTATTAGGAGGCATTCTATGGGATACTTCGATCTCTTACTATCCAAAGTGATTTTGGGAGATATTCCCAAAGAGATATTGGGACAAAATACCAAAGAGATATTGGGAGTATTACCCAAAGCAGATATTTTCAGATTTGTTTATTTAGGCAATAATATAATCAAGGGTTGGCAGTATAGTTTAGAGCAAACACTAGGCATTTCATGGTTACAATAGATATTACAGGTTTATAAAGCATGTAAGATTATGAACTCATTAAGTCTTTGAAAAGTAATCATATTGTTATGAGTATATAAAAGAGTTTGTAACAAGCATGTATCCCCCTCACAGGTTTATTAAACATTCAAAAGATTGAAAGGCAAGGCTATCGAACTTTACGGATAGGTAGATGAGTGCAAATAATTATTTTAGAATAAAAGCTGTACGGGACCAATATCACAATATTAACAGGGAAATGTGATACTAGTAAATGTAGTAAACAACCACATCACGCTACCTGAGTAAATATGGTTGAGTCATAGGAAGCATTGTAACTCTAGAACCCTTAATTTTAGAGTTTATGAGTTTGATTGAAGAGTTTGGGAATTATTGTATCACGTTCGGGCCCTCATAATTCTGAAGTCATCTCAGTAAACATTTGAGGAGCTATGTCACTTTAAATCATAACCCCAAGTAACTCAAGTCAGAACGTACTACCAAGATGATGAAACCTTCTTAATATGAAGCTCCCTAGGTATTGTGATATATATAAATCGGTTTTATATGCGTTTAATCAATATTGGAATATGTTAAGCACGAGAAGAGTTTAATTAAAGTTATGTCTTGTATGGTTTTAAACCATTGATTTTATACTTTTTTCAAAATGTTTACATTTTGGACCCTTTGAGTTTTTGAAAAAGTGGCCAAAAATATACCCTTTGAGTTTGCACTTTTACAACTTTGGTCCTTCAACTTTTAAAGATATACCAAGTAAACCTTGCACTTTGAAAAGTGACATAATAGACCCCTATAGTTATAACTTTGATAAAATGACATATTCAGCACATCTAGTTTATTAATTTCAGAAAGTTACGATATATACCCCTTGCATGGATTATAATTACAAAACATGTCTAAATTTCCATGCAAGATTATTTTAACATTTCAAAAGATATTTATAAGTTATAATAAACGGAAAATATGAAGTTTTGTAACGTACGCAAGTTAAAATAAACGATTCGTTAGGCTAGGAAGACAAAAACAGGCAACTTAGGGTTCAAAAACGTTTAAACGCCGAGGTTTTAAGTTCAAAATTAATTAAATAATCAATAAAGTGGTTATTTTAACATTAGTTAAGCATGCTAGGATAGATTATAACAATATTTAATCATTATAACATTTAGTTTTAAGAAAAACGCAAAATTAGGGTTTTAGGTGTACGGTTTTGGATCAAAATGGAAAATGAGCATGAATTGAGTTATGAAACTTTAACAGAGTCTCAGTTTAGGATCATGATGAAACATTACTAAGAGGTGTAGGACAGAAGAGAATCCTTAGAACTGGGTTGAGCTTATAGCTTAGAAACGGGTCGAAATCGGGACTTTTAGCTTCGTACGCCTAGAATAACGACTCCCGAGCTTCGTTTCTTGGTTTCTTTTGCTTCCTTTATGAACTTGAGCCTTCTTAATATCTCTTAGGATCTATTAGAGCAAAGTATTCCTTCTATGTAAGGGTTATTGAGGAGGAAGTAGGGGATGAAGAAAAATGAAGTGTTATGGTTCCTATTTATAGGTAAAGGACCCTTAGAGGCCAAGGTATGCTTATGATCTAATATGGGACGTGTTTAAGGGCTATAGGGTGATGAGGAGAAGCTATATGATGAGTATTAGGGGCTATGGAGGCTAGGTAAGCAAGGTGGAAGGTTTTTAGGGGTGTTTGGGTGTCACGGCTAGAAAATGGCCAACAAGAAGGTGATGTGGCCTCCTTGGTGATCAAGGGAGGCAGATATTTTGTCGTTAGCGTTGTGCAAGCGCGTAGACCTGAGGTGCAAGGTTATTTGCACGGACAGGCCTCAAATGGAGTTAGAATTGCTAAAAGGGGGTCGCGGGTGTTTTGGAGTTGGTTACTAGGGCTCGAACCTCATGTTCTTGGCCCATCATTTTGTAGGCATTTATCAAGGGAATTATTAAAAACATGTCCTTAAGGATTGTAATATGAAGTATTAACAAAAGTTAGCAAGTGGTTTGGGTTAAAACGGGTTAAAAATTGGGTAAGATATGCCGCGGGTTCATAAAGGTTCGATTAGGGTTTCTTTGACTTTCACAAAGAGGTGATGTGGTTGCTTTCTTAGCCAAGAAATGGTGTAGATATTTAGGAGAGGTGCTTGTAAGCTGCTATAGAACATGTGGGTGAGTCACCATGGTGCTTAGTTGCAAAGATAAACTTCAAAAATGGGTCAAAATGCAAGGAATGAAGGTCGCGGGTACACTAGGGCTCGAAATGGGTTTTTGAGTTTGTAATTCGTGTGTACTTGATCAATAATGATGGATTAGTGTTTGTAAGGATTGTATTAAGGATTAATAACAAGAATTGATAGGTGGTTCGGGTTTAAAATGGGCAAAAACGAGTAAACGAGTCCAAAGTTCCAATTAGGGCACAATTAGGGTTTCTTGGATTCAATTTGCATATAGTTGAAGTAAAATGATGAAATGATGATTGTATATGATTGAGAATGTTTTAAATTAAGTTATTACAACTTATTTGAGTATTGGTTTAGGTTTACAATGGATAAAAACGAAGAAACGGGTCATAGTGTAGTATTTAGCTCGGGTAAGGGTTTCTGAGTTTTGAATTAGGGTTTTAAGAGTAAAAATGTGTATGAAAGATTATGAATAGAATAATTATGGTTTACACATTGTATATTGAGTGTATTAGCTTGTACAAAAGTGGTGGTGAAGAAATTAGAATGAAAACGAAGGTAAAACGGCTATTTTGGATGTCATGCTTAATGACTTGTACATTATCCTTTGAAAACTTATACTTGACATGTAGGGAGTTTATATTTCAAATGAGATGTTATGTTACTTGTATATATGCTTTATTAGATTGTGCATTTACTTTAGATGTTAACCTTTCATGAAGTTAGGGTTTAGAGGCATACGATAACGGTTTAAAACCCGTTTTGATATAACGTTGCGAATGGTACATTATAGGAATAATGTACTTTGTAAAAAGAATATGATGATATTGACTTGACATGTTATGATGTTTGCTTGACATGTATGAAGATAGGATTGCCATAGATAGGTTGCGTCCTACTTTAGTTATGTAAGTTACATGACATACTGAGATATTGAAAATGCAAGTAATGTAATAAAGCGAAAATTTTCCCCGTACAATTGTGATAATAGTAAAATAAGTTTTGCATTTGATGAAAATTATTAGGTTTTTATAAAAGTTCTCCTAAAGACAATGATGTACAAGATTCAGAAGATGTTGCTGATAAGGAAGGATAACAGAAGATGAACAAGTCTTGCATGATGACCTTGAGAAGATGATTGCTCAAGAAGTGGTTGCTACAGCTCTGGATGATGCCACAAGTCAAGCTTTCGAAGAAGAAAAGAGGAATATTGCATCCCAAAAGAGAGCAACTCAAACTACCAGTATTACCAAACTTAGTACTGGTAGGTCATCTGTTAGTACTGCTACCACGCCATATGTTAGTGCTGCTAGTACTTCCACAGGTGCAAATGCGGGTGAATCATCATTTGTCTATCTTGGAGGAAAAATACCTATTAATGCATCTACTCTCCCTAATGCTGATTTACCTATTGATCCAAATATGCCTGATTTAGAAGATGATTCTGATGCATTTTCAAGTGATGGCATATTCAATAGAGCCTATGATGATAAGAATGTGGGCGTGGTGGCTGATTTCAACAAAATGGATGACACCATTATTGTCAATCCTATTCCCATACTTAGAATTTATAAAAATCATCCAAAAGATCAAATTTTAGGAGATCATAAGTCAGCAGTTCAAACAAGAGGAAAGATTCAAAAGGCTTCTTCAGCACAACAAGCATTGGAGAGCTACATCTCCAAACAGAATAGAACTAACCACAAAGATCATCAAAATTGTTTGTTAGCATGCTTTCTCTCCCAAGAAGAACCCAAGAACATATCACAAACCTTACAAGATGAAAGCTGGGTTGAAGCAATGCAAGAGGAATTGTTACAGTTCAAATTACAGAAGGTTTGGATACTTGTTGATTTGCCATCTAGGAAAAAGACAATTGGCACAAAGTGGGTCTTTAAGAATAAAAGGGATGAGAGAAGTATTGTTGTGAAAAAGAAAGCCAGACTTGTAGCACAAGGGTTTAGACAGGAGGAAAGAATAGATTATGATGAGGTTTTTGCACCTGTTGCCAAGATAGAGGCAATCAGGTTATTTTTAGCCTTTGCATCATACATGGGATTTACTGTCTACCAAATGGATGTTAAAAGTGCATTTCTCTATGGCACTATTGAAGAGGAGGTGTATGTCCATCAACCTCCAGGCTTTGTTGATCCTGCTCATCCAAACAAAGTCTATAAGGTGATTAAAGCTCTTTATGGTCTTCATCAAGCCCCTAGAGCTTGGTATGAGACACTTTCTTCTTTTCTGATGGAAAATGGTTTCAAGAGAGGTACCATAGACAAAACATTGTTTATCAAGAAGAAAAAGAGTGACATTATGTTAGTCCAAGTGTATATGGATGACATTATTTTTGGTTCTACAAAGAAATCTATATGTACAGAGTTTGAAGACTGTATGCACAAAAGATTCCAAATGAGCTCCATGGGTGAACTCACTTTCTTTTTGGGACTTCAAGTGAAGCAACAACCTGATGGAATCTTTATTAGTCAGGATAAGTATGTAGCTGACATCCTTAAGAAGTTTGATTTTTGGTCCATCAGAACAGCTACTACTCCTATTGAGTCTAATAAGCCACTGGTCAAGGATGAAGATGGTGAAGATGTAGATGTACATATCTACAGATCTATGATTGACTCTCTAATGTATTTAACTGCATCAAGGCTAGACATCATGTTTGATGTCTATGCATGTGTTAGGTTTCAAGTCACACCAAAAGCTTCACACTTAAATGCAATAAAAAGGATTTTTAGGTACCTCAAACATCAACCCAAATTAGGTTTATGGTATCTTAGGGATTCACCTTTTGAACTAGAAGCTTTCTCGGATAGTGATTATGGAGGAGCTAGCCTTGACAGAAAATTAACAACAGGTGGCTGTCAATTTCTTAGTAGAATATTAATATCTTGGCAATGCAAGAAGTAGACTATTGTGGCAAATTCTACTACTGAAGCAGAATATGTTGCAGCTGCTAATTGTTATGGGAAAGTACTATAGATACAGAATCAGATGATGGATTATGGTTTTAAGTTCATGAACACCAGAATCCATATTGATAATGAGAGCACTATAAGTGTTATCAAGAATCCTGTTGCTCATTCTAGGACCAAGCATATCGAAATTCGATTTCATTTTATCAGAGATTTCTATGAGAAAAGACTGATAGAAGTTATCAAGATTCACACAGACTCTAATGTTACAGACCTTCTCACCAAAGGATTTGATGTCACAAGATTTAACTTTTTGGTGGTTAGCATTGGGATGTTAAATTTGTAACCATAATTAAGGGGAGGTAAGATAATTGTTATACAGTTTGTAGATGAATTCCAAGAATAGGAGATGGTTATGATACTCATTTGGGGTTTACTATACTCTTTGGAATAAGGATTCAAGGTTAGATGTGGTACTAATCTTAGTTCATATTGTTGCAGATACTTTGTACTGCTAGTACCAGAATTGTTGGGAATTATATTTGAGTTGATAAGACAAAACAAGAATGAAACAAGAAGGACTTAAAAGACAGACGAATTCTTCAAAAGATGTAAGATTTCATAAGATCTCCTTAAAGAAGGAAACAAGAACAACATTGATAACTTGCTTAAAAGGATAAAGACAAGTTATTAATGCTATTAATTATTGATAGGAAAGAATTAATGTTGATTAATGCTATTTAATAGTTTTCTAATTGTATTATGTTTCCTTTGTAAGTCATGATCTCTTCCTATAAAAAGAGATCATAGACATAGGTTTTAAGTATGCCAAAAAGTGTGTGTGCACCAAAGGTGTAAAACGTGTTGTGTGTGTGGGTTTACACGTCCCACAAGAGATAAATGCTAGCATGGTGGTGTAGCATCAAGAATCTTATGATTCCTGTTATAGTTTGTTGATGTAACCGTCTTACCATTGATCACGTAAGATTAGGGCTTGTAGTAGTCATGTATCTTAGGTGATGATGATGAAAAACCTTGTATTAATAACAATGATTCAATGTTTGAATATTCTGCCTTTGTTATTAATTCATCCTAAATCATGTTCTAAACAAATAGGAGCTTAAACGATCAAAGAACCTATCACGTGTTTTAGGTTTCCACAATTGGTATCAGAGCCTCGTGGCTCTCGATCTAGGATCTACAAGGTTTTGAAGAAACCCTAAAACCCTAATTTTTCAAGAAATCGATTTGTGGTTAAAGTTTTATGGGGTTTTGAAGTTTAATTGATATAACAAGGTTTAAAATCGTCCTCTCTACCTGTTTTGGGTATGCAATACGATTGTTAAGCATTGTTACTATTCTTAAAGGGTTTTGTGCATCATAAAGATTTTTCAATTAGGGTTTCACTTGAACAGTTCTTGAATGTTTGTTGATCTTCACACGGCTATTCTTGTAAGTCATCTAGGGCGTGCATGGATTTATTATTGTAGCTCGTGTTGTATTGCTAAACCTTGTACTGGTGAAGACGACTACCATGGATATCAAGACAAGATCCATATGTTCGTATTGAATATGGTAGTAACAGATCACGTACTTGTACTCATACAGATGGAGGAAAGAATCCCATCTTTCAAAGAGAAGTTTGTGTATCTTCTGATTCAGATCTGTTTTGTTGCTTGTCATAAAGTGATTCTTCATTGATATAGCTGCTGTTTATAAGTTGGTTACAGTCGTGTGATAGGGTTGGAAGAAAACTCTAATTGAGGTGTTGCTCGTGTGTATAGGTTTGTTCGTATGCTGAGGGTTTTGTGAGAGAGAAACCCTAATCTATACACATGGGTTCTGATTTGGTTGTGATCTGGGGCCTATTAACATTGCTTGGAATTATATGCTGCTAGAGTTGTAGGGAGTTTATGTCACACAAGTATGTTGCTGCCATCACGTGTATACTATTTGGGCTTCAGGGATTAATACTGCTTTCACGTATATATGTTTTCATATTAGTGATGTAACAGTATGTTAAAAATTTGTTCATTATAATGGTGATGTCTAAGCTGTTTTAATGTAGCATTATTCAAAGAATAATTGTTTTTGGGCTTTATTAATATTGGGCTTCGAAGTAAATTTCTGCTGCTTGGGCGTATTTGTTAATACTGCTTGGAGATACTTTATGCCGCCTTCTATATCTTATGCTGCTATTGATATCCGAGAAAAGGTTTCGACTGTTAGCTTCGTTTGAGAAAAGGTGATCTCGAACACATGGGTGACACACACAGAAGAGTTTGGTGTTTTGATTTGTTACACACACAGGTTCAAGATTGTATTGATTTTGGTTTAAATGTTTAAAGGCTAATATTTTTGGATTTATTGCAAAAATTGGTTACGGATTTTATTTGGTATCTCTTATTTAAGATTGAAGTAAGTTTTACGAAGGAGTTTTACTTATTTTATCTTGAAATCGGGGTTGGGTGGTTGCATGATTTCAATGATAACTTGCTTGAACATTTACGATTTATGATTGGGACTTGGTTTATTCTAGTTTCCACGCCAAGGTGGTTTAGTTTGAGGACCTGGTAACATCACTTAAAGGAGTTACTTGTAGTGCTCAGTGTCACATGAAGATGTCGATGTGGATAAATTCAAGAGGTGGTGTGTTTTTAGAGATTTGATGAGCACAAATTCTCTACACCGTTCTTCAATCTACAATAGTGCAAGCTTAAGTAACAAATTTGGGAGATTTTACTTCAGTATTCAAGTTGTATATCAAGTGTACTTCATCAGTAATCATTACAGAAAGCCTACAGAATTTAAAGATTCAAGAAATGGTTAACATATGGGTTTCAGGGGAAGCTTAATGTTAAAATGTTTAACCATTTATTTGCTACATCGAGGTGAAGGTTTTTACTACTGCTAGTTATTATTACTAATGCTAGTTTATGTTTCTACTGCTCAAGTTCATTTTTCTTATGGTGCGTAATGGTGGGCAATTTGAGTTGTTGGAAGGCTGAATTAGAAGTGTAATATTGGTTCGTAGTTGTGAAGATCAAAGTTGCATACTTTAGTCTCCTATTTGATGATGACAAAAAGGGGAAGAAGATTTGATGATTTGCAACTTATAGATCCTTGGTAGTTTAAGGGGAAGTTTCATTCGTATATTAACTTCAGGGGAAGTTTGTGCTTATTTGGTTTTGTCATTATCAACTAGGGGAAGATTGTTGGGAATTATATTTGAGTTGATAAGACAAAACAAGAATGAAACAAGAAGGACTTAAAAGACAAAGGAGGAATTCTTCAAAAGATGTAAGATTTCAGAAGATCTCCTTAAAGAAGGAAACAAGAACAACATTGATGACTTGCTTAAAAGGATAAAGACAAGTTATTAATGCTATTAATTGTTGATAGGAAAGAATTAATGTTGATTAATACTATTTAATAGTTTCCTAATTGTATTATGTTTCCTTTGTAAGTCATGATCTCTCCCTATATAAAGAGATCATAGACATAGGTTTTAAGTGTGCCAAAAAGTGTGTGTGCACCAAAGGTGTAAAACGTGTTGTGTGTGTGGGTTTACATGTCCCACAAGAGATAGATTCTAGCATGGTGGTGTAGCATCAAGAATCTTATGATTCCTGTTATAGTTTGTTGATGTAACCGTCTTACCATTGATCAGGTAAGATTGGGGCTTATAGTAGTCATGTATCTTAGGTGATGATGATGAAAAACCTTGTATTAATAACAATGATTTAATGTTTGAATATTCCTCCTTTGTTATTAATTCATCCTAGATCATGTTCTAAACAAACAGGAGCTTAAACGATCAAAGAACCTATCATGTGTTTTAGGTTTCCACAAGAATTAATACCGCTAGGCTTATTTAGTACTGCTCAAAGATATCTACAGATGATTATGGTATTTGAATTGAGTGCAAAGCTATGTTATGCAGTTTGGTTTGTTTTTAGGGCTCTTCATATGGTACTAAGTTAGTTAGTGCTACTAGTTTTGGTTAATTTTGGTTACCCAAAAGTTAGTACCGCCATGCTTAAAGTTGGTACCGTTAGGCAAAGTTTGTACCGCTGAATAACCGTTGGAGAAAATACCGCTAGGGGTCTAAAGTGTAAATTGCACCATTTCTTTGATCTTAGGTTTGCTCAACCTATATAAACCCATCTCAATTGCACAATTTACTCACGTAATCTCTCTTAATCGCTCTCTTCTAACAAACCCTAATCTTTTAATCACCGACGATCATAAATTCTACACATATGGCTGTTCTTGAATCTTGTGCTAAACACAACATGGTCGCTTACTTGGAAAAGACTGATGGGAATACAGATTTTCATGAGATTATAGACTTTCTTACACGAAGCTCCATTCACTATGCTCTCACTGTAAGTCCTGTAGTCTCTACTACATTTGTTGAACAGTTTTGGATGTCTGCTAAATCCAAAATAATCAACAATGTTAGGTATATTACTGCCAAAGTAGCTGGCAAGCCTGTGAATATCTCAGAGGCATCAATAAGAAGTGATCTTCTTTTTGATGATGCTGATGGGATAGATTCTTTGCATAATCAGGCTATATTTGATGCTATTCAGCTAATGGGGTATGAGGGGGACCTAACTGTTTTAACTTTTAACAAAGCCCTGTTTTCACCCCAGTGGAGATTTCTTTTTCATACTATGAATCACTGCATTAGTTCTAAAAGTACTTCTTGGGATCAAATTCCCACTAATATTGCCACAGCAGTGATTTGCTTAGCCACTAATCAGAAATATAATTTTTCTAAACTAATTTTTGATGGTATGATGAGGCATTTGGATGCAAAGAAGAAGTTTGTCATGTACCCAAGGTTTATTCCAGTATTTTTGACTAACCAACTCAAGAATGTGCCTGTCCCCTTAGACCACTTCCCTATTAATGCTTTGACTACTAAGGTTTTCTCTTTTATGGTTAAAAAGGGTAAAAGTTTTTCTGGGAATGTGACCCCTTTATTTCCTTCTATGTTGGCTCAACCAACAGAGGATGAAGGTGCAGTTTCAGAAAGACCATCTGAAACCCAACCAACACCCTCTCCTCCTCACCCAAGTGCAGACCAACATGAGACACAGCCTGACCCATCTCCCAGACCTTCACCTACTATTCCTATTCCTGATTCCATTCCAGAGGGTTCTGGCGGGAATCATGGAGGTCAGTCATCCAGTGATAGATCCCTATCAGGAAATGAGGATGGCCTGACACTCCAAAGTGTATATGATCTTTGTGTGTCTTTATGTAAACAGGTCACAACTCAAGCTGCACAAATTAAAGATTTGAAGTCTCAGATCAAGCAGCTAAAGAAGAAGGCTAAACCTGTGATATCACACCATAATGCTTGGATCAAGAGTGTCTCCATAAAGAAAAGATTGGCCAGAAAGAAATCATTGAAGAAAAAGTGGATGCAAAAGGAGTCTGTATCCAAACAGGGGAGGAAATCTGCCAAATCTACTCCAACTGCACACACAGATCAAGTTTTTGATGATGTGGATGTTAATGATGCAATGGATTATATGGAGACAGATGCTTACATGCAAAAGGGAGTTAGTACTGAAGATCAAGTTAGTACCGTCAAGCCAGATGAAGGTACTGACAAGCCAAAAGTTAGTACTGACAAGCCTGAAGTTAGTACCGCTAAGCCAAAAGAAGTAGAAGTTAGTACCGACAAGCTTGATGAAGGTAATGATGAGCCAAAAGATGGAACTTCAGATGAAAGTACTGCTCCTACAACTGTTTTCAGAGATGATGAGACCATTGCTGAGTTTTTGGTATCTATGAGCCAAAATAAGGCTAAACAAAAAGGTGTTGAGATCAAAGATACTGAAGATTCAGATAGACCAAGGGCTACATCAACAAGATCAGTACTTACATTGAATCCTCTTCCTAAAATTGATCCTAAAGACAAAGGCAATAAAGTACTTGAGGAAGAAGCTGAGTCGGATGCTGAGTCAGGGGGAGTTGATGAAGCTGAAAAAAAATTTGATCAGCTTGCTAAGGATGAAGAAATAGCCATAAAAGTGCAAGAGGATTGGGAAGCAGAAGAGGAAATGAAAAAGTTAGCTGAGGAAGAAGCTACAAAGGCTACTCTTAT
Source organism: Tanacetum coccineum (assembly GCA_026074375.1). Classification (NCBI taxonomy): domain Eukaryota; kingdom Viridiplantae; phylum Streptophyta; class Magnoliopsida; order Asterales; family Asteraceae; genus Tanacetum; species Tanacetum coccineum. The sequence continues at coordinate 11,956 of BQNB010019465.1, read as the reverse complement.
ACAAGATTTTGATGATTGTCAGGCTAGAATTAAAGTTGATAGACTTCTAGCTGCAAGGCTTCAAGAGGAAGATAGAGAAACGTTTACAGTTGAAGAGAGAGCCAAATTTCTTTATGATACTATTGCTGCTTAAAGGAGGTTCCTTGCTCAACAAAGAGCTACTGCAATCAAAAGCAGACCACTAACAAGAACTCAGCTAAGAAACCAAATGATGACCCATCTTAAGCATGTAGGAGGAAAAAAGCATGTTGGTTTGAAGAACAAGAACTTTGAAGAAATACAAGTTCTGTATAAAGAGGTTAAAAGGTCTAATAAAAACTTTAATTCTATTGGTTCTGCTGAGGATGAGAGACAAATTAAGGAGATGAATGAAGAATCTAAAGACCCTAAAAAGAAGAGATTAAAGAAGAGGGTTGTCAATGAAACTCTAAGGGAAGAAGACACAACAAATGTACCTGCTGAACAAGAAGTGACAGAGTAGGGTATAAAGAAAAGAAAAAGTGGTTATGTGAAGATGATTGCAGGAAAAGGCCAAGACCACAGCCAGATAATGATAGTGATGATGAATACAGAAAATGTCTAAGGATTATTACATTTGATAGTACCATAGATAGTGAGATTATAGAGACAAAATATTTTGTTTCTAAGTTGTACAAGGTTTCATCACCAGATGGGGATTACCTTGTTGTCTACAAAGTTAATGGGCACTTCAGGGCATTTAACTATCTAATGGAGGTACTACATATTTTTTATAGGCATGATTTGTTTCATTTATATGATTTGGTGATGAAGCAGTACTCAGAAATCACACCAGAAGGAATTGAGTTGATTCTTTGGGGATACTTGAAAATTATGATGGAATGCTCAACAAAAGAAAATGATTAAGGTGATTTCTAGAACAATCAACAAGATTGGGAGATTGTTAGTTAGAGACTGTATGAAGCTTGTGGAGTTTGCATACTAGAGCTTAAGGATGGGACAGTCATGTACATGCTAGTTGAAAGAAGGTACCCTCTCTCCAAGGAATTGTTGCAAAGAATGCTTGATTTGGGATTAGAGGTTGAAGAGGAAAGTACTGCTGCACTACATTTGGTAAGATTCATTAAGCAGCAGCTTAATGAAGAGTAATGCTGGGAATGGAAGTGAGAAGGGTTTGGGTGTTGGCTAACCACCACACAACAAATGGTCTTCAATTCACCATGTCTAACAGACATCAAGAATTGACTAGTCCAGAAGTAAATTTCTTCTGGTAAAGACTTCTCAAATCCGTTTATGGTTGACAATTTACCAAAAATTGTATGGTTCTTAACTCACATTGCTTCATAGTGAAGAGTTGACTAGTCCAGGATCAAACAGTTCTTGGTAAATACTAATCAAATTTATTGATAGCTGATAGTTTGCTAAAAACTATATGGTTATCAGTGCACCATGTTATGGCAATGAAGCATTGACTAGTCCAAAAGCAAACGTCTTTTGGTAAAGGCAAATCAAACCCATTGATAGTTGATAGTTTACTCAAAACAATAAGGTTATCAATTCACCTTGTTGTTTACAATGAAGAATTGGCTATCCCAAATCAAACGGCTACTGGTAAAGGAATATCAAATCCGTTAGTGGCTGGTAGTTTTCTAAAAACTACAAAGCCAACTTAGTTGGATGTTGCTGTGTTGCTGAGAAGATATGTTTGGATACATCCTCCTGGTCTACAAGATGTTTACACTAAAGAAACATGAAGTAAAACAAGTTCAACAATCATGTTTAGGGGAGGATTGTTAGGAATTATGCATTCCTGACTTAGTACTGTTAGTTATATTAATTAGTACCGCTGGTTGTAATTTGTACTGACAGTACAAAATGTTAGTACTGATCAGATAGTTAGTACCGTTAGTATAAAATAGTTAGTACCGTTTATGAGATATGCATGAGATATCTTAGGAAAGGATATGCATGATCTTTATACGCATTTTGTAAAGCCCATTAGGGTTTCCTTAGTCTATAAAAGGAACCCTAGGCATAGTTAGTAGATATAGTTCTACACAGATCAATAGAGATCGATTAGCAATCATAGTCTTTGTAATCTGTAACCTAGGCAGATTCAAGTGATAATATAAAGTTCTTTTGTGATTCTTAATATTGTTCTTCTTAGCATTATTGATTAGTTTCCGCATAATTAATAGTGTTCAAATCAGTGTTTCATTATTGTTGCTTTAGAATTATCTAAAGGAACAAACCCTTTACAAGCTAAAGGTTAAGATCTATTCAGAAAATGATCCATCAGGTCATAAGCCGCAAACAAACACCTTCATAAATTTCATTCGAACCCACAAACAATACTAGGGTATTCATATAAGTTCATAAGGAGGAACACGAGCCAAGGTTGAGTCATTTGATGAGATTTAAAGCTTAGGGTTGGCGTACATTGGGTTATACGATCGTGTATGCATTTGGGTTGCCATTCTACTCGTTCATACATACATTCAAGACGCTAGGACTTTTGTAAGTCGCATTTCTAGGCTTACATGTTCATGTCAATACATTTCTTTCTTTGTTTGCTAGTCATTCGAGTCACAAACTAACGTGAGCTCGTGCACGCATAGTGCAAAGCATGCATGTTATATGCATGTACATATGTATATTATACTTGTGTGGTGCTAAAATGATGTTAACATATATGAAAATGAAGCTTATCAAGATGAGGGCCTATAAGGTTTTCATAACGATTTACACAAAATCTATACGTAAGCTTTTCACCTAAACTAGATGGCTTGACTTAGGAATGTGTATACGAAATTGTGTAACGATTGCATGTGATAAATCGGGATTAAGGTGCTTAAACGAGGGCTTAAAGGCTTATCAAACCCAAACAAAACTCCACTGAGCCTTAGCGAGGCCCAAGACGAGCCCAATAGTCAAATATAAGCTTATACAGCTTATTAACAAGCCTACTCAGCTTATGGGATTATTATGAAGCCTAGAAGGCCAATGGACCCAAGTGTGAGGCCCATATACCCTTAAAACCCTTACCGGTCCTTAATGGACCTACCAAGCCCACGTATGACTCAAACATGCCCAATAGGCCAAACTTGTGGGTCCACAACTTATTAATAAGCACCATTGAGCTTATTGAGAGGTCTAGTATGCTTATTGAACTTATATGGACCCTAACCTAAAGTGTAAACATAACCGGACCCTTAACGGGCTTGATAGCCCATTAGCATGACCAACAAAAACCCATAAGCCACAAATAAGCTTAGATAGCTTATTTGTGAGCTTAAGCAGCTTATAGGACTTATAATAACTTTAGAAAAGCTAATGGACCTTATAGGAGTGAGTCCAAAAGCTTAAAGGGCCTTATCAAACTCTTAATGGACTCAAAAGCCCATTAACGAGCTTACTAGCTTATTAAATAAGCCATACAGTGAAAACAGATTAATTATAACCATAAGTGCTTAATGAGATAAGAAAATAATTTGGATCATGTAGTGAAACCCCAATGGACCTTTAAAAATATTTCGGGTTAAGGTTGATGGGCTAACGAGCCTAACAAGCTCGAATAAGCTCACCCGAGCTTATTTTTTAGCCAAACAGTCTCACATAAGCTTATATAAGCCAAATGAGTGCTTATGTGCTTTTGGAATCTTAAATGGACCATTCATTAGCTTAATGGACTTTTACGAGTCCAATAGGCCCAATAAGCCTAAATAAGCTCATCTGAGCTTATTTATAAGCTGCCAACAGCTTATGTAGATTATTGGAATATAATAAAACCCCTTGTCACTTGTTAGATCTTAATTGGACTTAAAATGCGATTTTTACAAAGTTAAGGGACTAAAAGTGTAAATTCGTAAACTAGAGGGTTAAAACTGCCAAAAACTGATTTTTCTAAGTCTAGGGACTGTTTTGACAATTCTAAAACTTAAAGGGGCTGTTTTGAGAATATAAGGACCAAAAGTGTACTTTTCTTATATTGAAGGACTAAATGTGTAATTATGGAAACCTAGGGGTTTAAAGTGTAAATACTATATTTTCATAAACATAGGGACTGTTTTTGTAAATATAGAAGACCTAAGGGTATTTCATGAACAAAGGTGATTTTAATAACCACTTAACGTATCGGACGAGTTATATATTTATCGTATATTATAACAAGTTAAACCACGACTTAATAAATATGGATACTTATTAATAAACGTTTATACCTATACTAGAACATGTGCAATCATATACCTTCCCAAGAGCCATCAAGTAAAGACAAATTCAATAAACATGTGCACCACCACACAAGTGATAACAGTATATATAAACTAGCAATTTACTGTAGTTTATGCATTAAGTCGTTAGCCTAAACTTGTAGACTAAGACTGGCCGTATTTACTTAGGTATTTGACGGTGTGATTCATTGCTATACTTAGATATATAATATCATTCAGAGGACTACCTGTTGAGGTGAGTTCATGGCCCCACATTTTTACATTTATTTAAATGGTTTACATCTTTGGGGTGAGAACATGCTTTGTTTTACAAATTGGACGCAAGTGTACATTTTATACAATGATTACGTGTTTGCCTAAGTAGCGATAACCCACTGAGCCCATTATCATGAACTGTCAATTACTAGATTGTGAGCGCGAATGTTATAAATAGATCTATTTGGGATTGACATCCCCGTTTGGGTGAGTAGCGCTCACTGTGCCGGTTTGCCGGACAACAAACGTATACCATGTCGGATTTAGGATGTTGCGGGTTAGAACATCATTCACGGGCAATGTTGGCAATTTATTGCATTCATACATGTCGAGATTCAATGTCATGAGCTTAGGAAAACGTAATTACGTTTTATGATGTTTGCATCTGTTGGTAAATCATACACTTAGAAATCTTGCGGTCCTTCAATTGATTTACATAAACCTATGAATTCACCAACTTTATGTTGACGTTTTAAGCATGTTTTTCTCAGGTCAATAAGGCACGAGGTGCCAAGATACACTGGGGGTCACTCTTTAGAGAGTCAATACTAAAGATTTGGGGCGTATTACATTTTGGGAATATTTGTTTTAAACCAAAACCTTTACTTATATTGTCAAACAATTTAAAGCCATGAGCTTATGTAATGAACACGTATTTTGTTAATCCAATGTATCTTTTTAAAACGATACGTTTAGTGGTCGTTCTCATATCTTGTACTATTGATCTATGAAGTAACACCCTCGGATATTCAACATTCCGCTGCTACCCAGATTTGGGGGTGTTACAAGGGAGGGGGAACTGCATGATATCCCTCAACCTTTTTAAACCTATCATTTACTGGATTATCATCCCCATAACTTTCATGACTGTCAAACACATTATCAAGCACTTCACTCTCATTCACTTGCTCATCAAAACCAAGACTAGTCTTGTCTTTAGCAGTTATTTGACTATTTATCAGTTTAGTTAGATTCTTTGATGATTCTTCAAAAAAATTTAGTTTAAGTTTCAAATCATCTTTCTCTTTTAAAGCTTCTTCTAATTGATTTTAAGGTCTTTTATAGAAATATCTTTCACTTGGACATCATACTTTAAAAATGCAATATCCTCTTCATAAACAGCTTCAATCTTTTCATGAATAACTATTCTAGCTTCTAATCATTCTAATCCCATTTGATAACCTATTATTTCTAGATTAGATTTTTTAAGACCTTCACGCTGTTGATCATACTGTTTTTAAAGAGTTTCATTTGATTTTAAACAATCTTTAGAGCAAGTATGGTACCTCAGAGTCTGAACTTGATGAACTTGATGATGTATAGGCAATTAAAGCAAAGTTTGTGATGCCTTCTTCAGCCTGAAAGCTCCAATCATAACCACCTATCCCATCTTGAACAACCAAGACATTAGTAGGAGATGTGTCCACTGGTGCATTCCTTCTTGGATCATCTCTATTTCATAACCCTTGATTCATTGGTGCCCTACATTCTATGGCAAAATGACCTCTCATGTGGCAGTTGTAGCATTCAACCTTTGTCCTGTCAAAGCTAATAGTCTCTTTGCCATTTAAATCCAGCTTCCTTCATGTTTTCTTTATGAACCTCTTAACTCTTATGGTAAGAATTGCCACTTGCCATATGAGATCCATTTCTTCAAGATCATCAGCATCAATTTGTTCCAAATCTTCATTGTCCAACTATGAGGCATTGGATTGATTAGCAAAGAAAGAAAACATAACATCATCAGCATATGATGCAGTAGAAGCTTGATCCTTAGAACTAACAGTAGAAACACTATGAGCAGTATTAACTGTTTCATTAGTGTTGCTGGAGTTATCAAAGGAAACAAATGCCACATTCTGGGAATTTGAGTTTGAATTTGATTGGCCTTTGATCTTTGATTCATATACCTTCATATTATTATACAAATCATCTATGCTCAATGTGTCTAGATCAGATTTGTTTCTCATGATTAAAGCAATATTGTTCCAAGCTGATGGTAAACTTCTTAACAACTTTAGATTTGCATCCTCCTGAGAGATAACTTCACCATGGATTTCAAGTTGACTGATAAGCTTTTGAAACCTATCATAGGTTTTATCCAGTCCTTCTTGACTTGATGCAGTAAAGTTTTCATAATTCTGCTTGAGAATGGTCTTTTGCATCTTCTTTAATTCCTTGTTGCCTTCAAACCTATTCTTGATAGCTTCCCATAGGGACTTTGCATCCTTGCAGGCATGAAACTTCAAAAGGTGCTCATTAGGAATGGCTAGCATAAGAGTGCTTTTTGCTTTTAGTTTATTTTTCCTTGCTAGCTTTTGTTCAAAAGTTTTAGGAGGAATAGGACCTTCAGCACCAGCACTAGCTGATGCAATTGGTGAAACTGAATCACCATTTACTATTACCTCCCAAATGGCATGATCAGTGAAAGTAAGGTATTGTTCCATCCTCATGCTCCATAGATCATACTCCCTAGTTTTGAGTACTGGAAGTTTTAGTGCAGACACCGTTTGGGTAGTTTCTGATTGTGACTTCATCTTTTCTTTGACTAACAGATCTTGAGTAGAGTTAGAGTTATTCTTATTCAAAGTTTCTCAACAAGCTCTGATACCACTTGTTGATCCCTTTTGAACAGATCTTACTTAGCTTGTTAAAGCTTAGTTGTGTTGGATAGATCCAAGACAACTATAGTAGAAACTAATATTGAGAATATCACAAACTATGCGGAAACTAGTTTGCAATACTAAGAAGAACAATAAAACAGTAAACAAACTTTTACTAAACTTTCAGCCTCAATATAAAACGATCACTCTGAATAGTGATAGGGTTACAAAATAACCTTAAAGCTATGAACTATGACTGCTATGAAAACTATATAAAACTTATATCTAGATCTATGCCAAAGAGTTCCTTTTATACACCAAGGAAACCCTAATAGGCTTACAAAATGCGTCAAGTGATCAATGCATATCTATTCCTAATATATCTCATGCATATCACATTAGCAGTACTAACTATTTATACTAACAGTACTAACTACATAACTAACAGTACTAATAAACTGACAGTACTAACACTTTGTACTGGCAGCACTAACTATTAAACTAACAGTACTAATGACTTAGACTGTTTTCTCTAATCTTCAGCAGTGTTAAGTTAGTACTGGCAGTACTAACTTTCTTCTAGCAGTACTATCTTCAACTCTGGCAGTACTAACTAAGCTTGGCAGTATAAACTCTTCCCTTGGCAGTACTAAGTGTGATAGGTTTAAATCCCAACAATATAAAACTTTCAGTCTTAATATAAAAAGATCACTCTGAATAGTGATAGGGTTACAAAATAACCTTGAAGCTATGAACTATGACTGCTATGAAAACTATATAAAACTTATATCTAGATCTATGCCAAAGAGTTCCTTTTATACACCAAGGAAACCCTAATAGGCTTACAAAATGAGTCAAGTGATCAATGCATATCTATTTCTAATATATCTCATGCATATCACATTAGCAGTACTAACTATTTATACTAACAGTACTAACTACATAACTAACAGTACTAATAAACTGACAGTACTAACACTTTGTACTGGCAGCACTAACTATTAAACTAACAGTACTAATGACTTAGACTATTTTCTCTAATCTTCAGCAGTGTTAAGTTAGTACTGGCAGTACTAACTTTCTTCTAGCAGTACTATCTTCAACTCTGGCAGTACTAACTAAGCTTGGCAGTATAAACTCTTCCCTTGGCAGTACTAAGTATGATAGGTTTAAATCCCAACACCATGTACCTCAAGAAAGCTCAATCTGAAAAGCCATGTTTGTATGAGATCCCATATGATACTTTTGATATTGCAAACAGATTTACCCCTGATAGGGAAGAGACCTTGAATCTTGAAAAAGAGAGTAGATCAAAATTGGATAAAGACTTAGTGAAACCTTATGATTACACAAAGCAAAATAGTCTTTATGAAAATTTTAAACCAGCTTCAAAGGAATATCATGATCAGTTGGCACATGCAAATGAAGTTAGGAAGAAAATGAGGAGAAAATCTTTTGTTAAACTAAACCAAGAATTTTCAAAAACATCGGTTTCTTACCTAATTCAAAATCGATCAGCAAAAGTCGACAAGCTTATACTGTAACGACGAATAACATAAATCATTTTAGAGAACTTGTTGATCAAGCTTGGGAAAAGCATTCTCATGATCATTTTGGTGCACCAACTGCTCATGATATGGAAATCCTAATTAAAACATGTTTGATGCCTCTTGCCCTAAAGACACAAAATGATAGTTTCACATTTGTTCATGAACTTAAGAAAGAAATGCATGCTGACTTAAAGTATGTTGAATTACTTAAAAAGGAAACTGACGAACTTGAATCTGATAAAGCAGAATTTTCAAACATGTATGATCTGCTTCTCCAAGAGTGTGTGTCAAAAGATGTTACATGTTCTTATTTGCATTCTTTATCTGAAATAAATACTCATGCTGAATTGCAATGCTTATATGTTCATAAAGTGAAAGAATGTGAATGTCTTGCATAAAATCTTTCTAAGCAAACTGAAACTGTTAGAAAAACACTCGATTTCTCTTGAACTTGCTTTATAACAATATAAAGAACAAATGAAAAATGAAAAAGTTTGTAAAGAAACATCATCAAATGTATTTAAAAAAGAACATGAACAATATCATGAAATACAAGATTTGGAAGCTCAATTGCAAGACAAGAACATAGCCATATGTGAGTTAAAGAAACTCATCAATAAATGCAAAGGAAAATATGTGGAAACTAAGCTTTGATAAACCATCTATTGTTCGACAACCAAATGCTCAAAGGATTCCAAAACCATCAATTTTAGGCAAGTCGGCTCCTTTTTCAGACTCTCTTGATAGAAAAAGTTTTTCAAAGACAAAGTCGATTCCCAAAACTAATATGTCAAAGAGTTTATCAAAACTAGTCACTATACAGATTTTACCTCAAACAGCAAGGCAAGATGTAAGAAACACAAATGTGATTAAAGCGAGAATGTATCAAATTGACACTAGGACAACACAATCTAGAGCATCTCAGTTGCCTCAGACTTTTAGGAATACTAATCCTCGCGTGTCTACCTCTAGAGGAGTAATTCACAGAACTAATGTTAGCAGACCACCGCTTAGGAGCACTCAAATAAAAGATAAGGTTGTGCCAAACAATAGTCAAGTGAAGAATAAGAAGATTGAAGTAGAAGACCACCTTAGGATTTCTAGTATTTTTAAGTCTGTAACTACGTGTAATGACAGTTTAAAATCTAAAACTTTGAATGTTAATGTTGTTTAATTCGGATTATTATGCTTGTGTTTCTAAATTTTTGAATGACATGAATACTAGAACTAAGGAGCCTAATGTAGTACCTATTAGTACTAGAAAACCCAAAAGTCATGCGAACAAATTTGTTGCAACACTCCCTAAGAAAACAGTTGCATCAGAATCCACTATCCAGAATTCCAAGAGTTACTATAGGATGCTTTATGAGAAAACTAGTAATGGATGGAAATGGTGGATAGAACAACAATGCCCATCCGGATATAAATGGGTTCCTAAGAAAAAAATAAAATAGGTGCCTAAAACTAAGAATGAAAATGTGAAAAAGAGAGTTAGCTTTGCCAGAGATAATGTATCTAGGATAACTAATGTCTTGAAACTCACAAATTCTTTAGGATCCAATTTGTCAAATGTTCCATCGTCCTCTAATTCTCTTGCAGATTGTTCAACTCATCCTATTCATTGTTGACTCTGGATGCACAAAGCATATGACGAGCAATCTAAAGCTGCTGTGCAATGTTGTTGAAAAATATTTGGTACCATTCATTTTGGCAATGATCAATTTGCTCCAATTATTGGTTATGGGTATTTGGTTCAAGGAAATATCACGATCAACATGGTTTATTACGTCGAAGGCCTCAATTACAATCTCTTCTTGGTTGGTCAATTTTGTGATGCAGATTTGGAGGTTGCTTTTAGAAAATCTACGTGTTTTGTCAGAGATCTTCAGGGAAACGATTTACTCACCGGTAATCGTGGATCTGATCTCTATATAATTTCCCTTCAAGAAATGACTTCATCAACTCCAATCTATTTCATGGCTAAAACCTCACCAACTCATGGCATCAAAGACTTTCTCATCTTAACCTCGACTACATTAACTTGCTTTTAAAGAAGGATGTCGTGATTGGTTTACCAAAACTAAAATATGTCAAGGATCAACTATGTTTCTCTTGTGAACTAAGTAAAGCAAAAATAAGTTCATTCAAGACAAAGGCTATTCCAAGTTCGAAAGGATGGCTAAATTTACTTCATATGAACTTATGTGGTCCAATGCGAGTTGCTACATAAACAGGAAGAAATACATTCTAGTAATTCTAGACAACTACTTCAGATATACTTGGACTCTATTTCTAAGATCTAAGGATAAAACACCAGAAGTTCTAAAATATTTCCTCAAGATGATTCGACAAAATCTTTAAGCCCTAGTAATTTATGTTCGAACTAACAAAGGCACAGAGTTCTTAAACAAGACACTCAATGCATTCTTTAAGGAAGAAGGAATTGAGCATCAAACTTCTACTCCTCCAACACCTGAACATAACGGCATTGTTGAAAGACGAAACTGTACTCTGGTTGAGGCTGCTCGAATGATGCTTTCAGCTTCTAAACTTCCATTGTTCTTTTGGGCTGAAGCAATTGCAACCGCATGTTATACTCAAAACAGATCAATCATAATCCCATCACATGAAAAGACTGCATACCACGTCATCAATGATAGGAAACCTTCAATTAGACACCTTCACATCTTTGGTTGCACTTGTTACTTAACCAGAGATGGTGAAAATCTTGACAAGATAAAAGAAAAAGGGGATCTGTGCATTCTAGTGGGATACTCCACTCAGTTTAAGGGATATCGAGTTTACAACAAGAGAACCCGATTAATAGTTGAATCCATACATCTCAGATTTGATGAGATCAAAGAGATGGCAAAGACGTCTGTTGATAATAACACTTCAGGCCTCGTTCCCCAACAACACAAGGTGTCAGACTATGACAACTTTGGCCTCACACCACAACTACAAAATGTGTCTCCTTTAGCAAATACAACAGCTCCGTCACAACAAGACTTGGATTTACTATTCGATCCTTTGTATGATGAATTTTTCACTGTAGGTACTTCAGGTGTCAATAAGTCTTCTTCTCCCACCGACAATTTTACACAGCAAGACACACCACCTACATTGAATGTTCAATCTTCAACAGCACCGACAACTCCAACAAATGTTCATGTTGAAGAAAACAACACAAGCAACAGATATGTTGGGAAATAGATTGTAAAAGACTTAATACTGGCAGTATAACAGTTAAGTCTGGTAGTATTAGTTAGTTCTGGCAGTACTAAAGTTAGTACTTGTAGAGTAGCAGTACTATAGTTAGTACTGGTCGTATTTAATT